>JBBPBX010019191.1:0-44712 GCA_038048925.1 Garcialebias charrua
TGCGATGTCCAATGATGTTAGAGGTCTATGGAGGGTCAAAGGTGTAGTTACTTAAAAGGGTTTGCTAAACATGCATAATGGCTGAACAAAGTTAAATAAATGCACAAGTTTGTACCTGATCATCAAGTCTCCCAAGGACATTTTCCATTTCCTTCCCAAAAGATCCTTTTCGGTTACGGTACAGCCGTATAAGTTTAGGGCCGTACTTGTCCACTGCAGCTCTGAATGTTCCCATCAAATCTTTGTTTGTGATGCGGAAAAACTCCTCACAGATCTGTCAAGTGCATAAACCAATATTTCCACAAGTATAAGTTTACATAAGAAGATCATGTACAGTCAAGTGAATAAGAAAGTACACCCCTTTCAGTTACATGTTTTTACACATTAACACAACAAAAGTATTTATACAAGGTCATAAATTTATGCAAATCTAACCTAAGGTGCAAAGTGACATAACAAATTATATCTTTTAATAATAATGTGTTATGTATTGTCATAATTGTATGTTCCCATACAAACATGAAATTAACTCTCAGCTTTTAACCCATCAACCACCAGGTGGAGGAGTGGGCAGCTATGGAAAGTGCCCGTGGAGCAACTGGGGATAATCTGCCCAGCTCAGAGACACCACGAGATGTGCAATGACCGGGGACCCAACTCCGGACCTTCGGGTCCCGAGTCGGGTGCTCTGCCCCTACACCATAAAGAAAAGAAAAGAAATGGAGATAGAAACCATGTGTGGAAAAAGTAAGCACAGCCCATGAACAATAGCGTGTAGAACCACCTTTAGCAGAAAGAAATCAACCTAACTTTAACTTAATAGATTTTTTTTTTCCTGAGAAGACTTTCAAATAAGTTATTTGAAATAACCATGCATATACAATTTGAAGGTTTGAAGCAGTCTCATAAAATCAATTGATTTAAAATTAATGTACATAAATCATGAAGACTGTTAAAATAGTCTAAAAATTATTAGTTTTGTTGCAAAACATGGTTCTACAAGCTTTTGAATCATGAGATTAACTTAATAGTATACAGTAGTTGTACCCACATGGTTTCTCTCCGTTTAGTTTTCCGAATTAAGGAATGACAAGATGGAGCCTGTTGTGTGTTGCTTGACACCTGAGATTACATTTGCATAATTGTTTGACCTGGCATAAATGGGCTGTGTTTTCTTAGTGTGTAAAATCATGTAACTGAAAGTGGTGAAGATTATTTTCATAGGAGAGCATGTACATGGTATCTACACAACCAGAATTTGACGACACAAAATGGTAAACTCTTACCTGGTCTTTCAATAACAAAGCAGGCCATCTCTTCTGTATTTCCGTCACCATGGGTTGCTCCTCCACCACCTCCCTTCTCCTCAGTGAGAAAGTTAAATCCATCTTCTTGCTGATGACAGAATTGTCCACACGTGCCTTCTTGGTAGCTTCCACTAAAAGAAGTCTTTCCTCCTCAAGTGAGGCATCATTGTGCTGCTCTGGGTGTTCAGGAACATGGTTAACCTCTCCACGCTTAGGTCTTTTCAGAGTGTATTTAGTTGTGTCTCCATCTGCTTTCCGTTTCTTGTTAACAGAGACTTCACTGCAACCTGCCTCTCGCAACTTTGCTCTGTAATTATTTAGCTTGTTCCTAATGCTGACCAGCCATCCTTCATAACCTTTTCCTTTACCAGGTTCTGTGAGGCAAGGGTATTTGAGTATCAAAGCACAAGCAATGGATTCAAGTTCATCATGATCTGGATAAGCCTTCAAGTCAAAAGCTACCTGGGCAATTTTGTCCAGAATTTCCATCTTTATATCTCTTGACACATCCATGCCAATTTTGGTCTTTTCATATGACTCATTCCCTTTTCTTAGTTTCAGTTCTACATTAAGAGACATACTTGGGATAGGAAATGGATTTGGCCACTCTGATGCACTACGTAGATACCTTGAGACAGAGGATGAAATGTTGCATGTGGAACTTGCTGAAGAGTTTTGGCTTAAAGTGTCCAGAGAAGATAGGGACCCAAGAGGCAGGCTGTCATTTTCTTCTGGCTGAGATGTTTTCTTCCATTTGATGTGTAGGACTGCACGGTTTTGAGGTAATTCTGATATCTCAGACAAATCGCAGAGTGCATTTTGGAAATCAGGGTCTTCAAACTGTAACAAAAAATCCCCCTGAAGCTTCAGTTTTTCTTTTATGGCATCAATCAGGGCGTCCACTGAGTCAGGAACTTCAGAGAAATTGACACGCCGTGCTTCATCTTCTGAAATCACAACACGAAGCAGAAGTGCCTGCCAAACACAAAAATTCACAACACTCTACATTAAAAACATGATTATTATATGAAGTGCATCTGCTATATAGATATATATTTAATGAATACTTACCATTTTTTTGCCTTTAATAAGGATTTGCCCTCAGTGTCACCCACAGCTTTCTTCCAACAGAATAAGCTGTCAAAGGACAGTAATGGTTTAACTCCTCTGCATCAACAATAGTAAATTCCCCATAGTTTGTGTCTTCAAGCTCAAATGATCTATAATGTTCACAGTACCAGGCCATGACTTTTTTTGACAGGAAAGACACTTTACCAGAGTGGACTACAATGTTCAATATCTTGAAAAACTCTGGCTGCCCATAGCTGTACCCAGACGTGACAATCATGTTTTGAGCATATTCTGTTCCAAACAGCTGCACCTTACCAGCAACAGAGACTGTTTCAGCATGTGGGAATTTTGTCCTAATAGCATTTCTCTGATGGACATCCAGAGATGAGACCTGAATAGCTTTTACTTTGTCAATGTACATATCTGATTTGAAGAGACTCTGTCCATCAAAATGGTAGGCCATCAACTGCTGATGCTTTGTAGCTAAAGAGAGGAGTACATTTTTCATATTATGCACATCACGAGCAACCTTTTTGAAGATACCATGTTTAGATTCAAATCTCATGGTCCAGAGGCTCACTAGTGGGCCAAAACAGCGTATGAGGTGTGGGTAATGTTCAATAATATGATGTTTTGGTTTTAGTACAAAGTTAGGAAATGTTGCTGTAAGTAGTAAGCGATGATCTGACAGCTTGCATGCAAGGTAAGACAAACTTTCCTCTGTGAATTTATCTGACACAACAATTTCAACTATCTCTTTGAGATCCATCAATATTTCCCATGATGGTTCACTTTCAGGAACAAAGCCACCAATCATGAGAGGAAGCAGTCGCAACAACGCCCAGTTCTCATGTGCATTTCCCCCAATAACACCTTTTGATAAAGCAGTTTTAGGAATAACCTTAGGTTTGTTCACTTTGTCCGAGTATTTGTATGGAAATGACACAATTCTGTGATTAAGCCTATCAAGCGTGAAAAAACCTTTAGAAATAAAATTTCTGAGACACAATGCTAATTCAACAGGAATAACTCCTTCAAAGAAATCATGCAAAATATCTGGGGGGAATCCTGTCACAGGATGGAAAAAAGTCAAGTGCTTACTTAACACACACTCTCTTTTCACTCCATTTACACTCTTTATAGCTTGATTTTGGTTAAGCTCTTCCAAAAATCTGTTGTGCTGCTCAACAGTTCTCAACTGGAATTCTGATGCCTTAACAATAGCTATCTGACTGTGGCTGACCAAACAGAAACGACAAAATTTATCCACAGTGAAACTTTCCTGGAATCCTGCTAAGCTGTGTGCGCCAAGATTATCTGCACAAACACAGAACAGTTTAACCCCAAAGTTTTCTGAAGCATCAATACCCTGTTGTTCAATTAATTTTAAATCTTTTATCAGTGGCTCTAAAAACTTCTCATACCCGAATTTCCTTACATCAACACTTTTTCCTAAAGCTGCCAACTGGATAGAAGTTAGTCCAGCCCTAAACTGTGCTGGCAAATTTAGGACAATCCAATAAACACCAACTATTTTGTGGATCTTTCGTGATGTGCCTAATGGATTACAGACTTCAAATTCGTCAATGTAGAGTGCCAAAGTGATGTCTTTATCTTTCTTGGTGCAAAGGCTATTCTGACGAAAGTAACAACTGTCCTGAAATGACCTGTAAACACCTGGTACGTGTTCTTGACGGAAAACCAATGTACTGACAAAATCAGAACGCAGCAATAAGGTTTTAAGCACTGATGCTATTGGTATGTATATAAATGTATTTTTACAGTTTTGCTTATAAAGATATTCGACTGGCTCAATAAAAGGAAAGTTATGCTTGAAATACAAGTTTCTTCTATAGTCAGTAGAGAGACAGCCTTTTTCTGATGTTGCTGTTAGTAATGGATGAGATGAAAATATAGAATCAACTATTTCATGAATAAGTGAGCTTTCTGTTGAAATGTTGTGTTTTCGGAGTACCTCTGCTACAGATGGAAAGCAATGAAATTTTGAACATATAAGTATATTGTGGATTTCCTCAACTATTTTTTGAACTGCAAAACGAGACACATGTAAAAAAGTTTGCATAGAAAGAAAGAAAGTAGCAATCTTGTGCTCTAATATTTCATAAGAAACAGATTCTAAAAGCTCTGTTGCGTCTTCTTCTGATGCATGACTGGAATCATCATGAACAGGTGATAAGGCTTCACTTTGTTCAGTAATGTCAGCAGTGTTACTAGCATTACACAGAATCACAGTCCTAATGTCACCGATTGTGTTTTTGTTGTGCTTTCTGCTTTTATGTGAGCTGAATGTTGAATAGTTGTTTGTTTTAAATTCACAGCTTAAAAAGGGGCATCTAATAGTTTCCTGAAGCTTAAGGTGACTTCCAAGATGTTTTAAAATATCTCTTTCTAAGCATAAATCTTGAAAATCACAAAATTCACATTTAAAAGTAATGCTGGACCGATTAAAAGATTCACCTTTTCTATGAAATCTGGACAGATGTAATTTCAAAGTTCTCTGAGTTTTGAAGACACAAACACAGGTGGAATGGACACACGGCCAATGATGAAGTCTTTTGTGATGCAGCTCAAAGTGTCTGATCAGATTTTGCTGGTCTGCCTTAAAACTGCAGAACTTGCACTGCATTTGCTCACAATCTTCCCACCTGAAAAATACAAACATGACAGAAGTAAAATAACTTGATAAGGTCATTATATCCAAACTGCAAGTGAATCAATATCTTATTGTACCTATTACATACATTTGAAGTAGTATTTCATTTTTATTCTACCGTATACAGTATAGCAGTATAACAAGAAAGTATGTCTAAACTGTTACATTTTATGAATGACAAAGTCTGGAATAAAACTATCTGCTTGAGTGGGCTTCGACTATGCTTAGAATTAAACAATACTGTAGTCATTTCTGTGCTTGAGAGGGAAATGCAAAACACCTATCCTTGTGTGTGCGAGCACGTGAGGGGAAAGACGCTCAGCTACTTTATGCTTTATACTTTAACATAAAGTTCATCAAAGTGAATAATGCTAGACGTAAATGTAAAAAGTAGTCCAGATCAGTGATGAAGAAGGGGAATGTAATATATTTGTGTCACATACAAAACAGTCCGGCACCGGGCAGTTTATGTGAGCAGACAATGCGCTTGCTACGTGGTCGTAAAATTTGAGCTTGGCGCGTTCGCGCCCGCGTTCATAGGCTTGTGCCGCTGCGTTCAAAGGCTTGTGCCGCTGCATTCAAACGTAGTCGAGCGGCGTTCGGCCAAACGCAGAGCTATACTGGGGCCTTTAACCCCCACCATCTGCTCCCTAAAACAGGTCTCTCTTGAATATTAGTTCTCGTGCCTCAAATGAGACTACATGGATAAATAAAGGGTAAATGAAAAATAAAAATGACCAACGAACCTTCGACGGAAAAAAAAAACTTTAGACGTAACACGTTTTGCGCATGCGTCCGAATAAGGGGCAAGCCGTAGTTAGCTTGTAACTTCGCTACTTAACTGTCGAGAAAGGACATTCGACACCACTTACGTATGGTTTTCATCTAAAAACAAAGAGCGATTAAATCTGACAACTCCCGACTTTACATGACACAGCAGTTAGCCGGTATAAGACAGATCTCTAGGCTGAATGTCTATCGTTTCGACCGTGTACTGTGTATATATATCGTGCATTCCATGGCAACTTTGTTAATTTACTTAAGAGACTATAATATGAATAATTGTATAACGTCAAACTTGTGTACATTTTATTAAAATACAGGTACCGGTACTTACTTTTCAAATGCTTGATGTCGCTCACCACCAAACCGAAAGTGAATCAGACGACGAGGCAAGCCGTTTGATGTGCCCCCGGCTGCTGCCTGGGAAACCCCGTATGAGCTCAGACGGGGTTTCCCAGGTAGCAGGACAGGGGCAGCCTGTCCTGCTACCCTGGGAAACGCCCTCGAGCTGCATTGCGCATGTGCAACAGCTCCTCTTTCAACTCAGCTGAGCCAACAAAAAATTCCAAATCCAGTTTATTAAATAATTCAAGTTGAATGCCTTTTTTTGACAATAACGGTTGATATCATTGGTTTGATAAACATTTTCTCATTGGTACTGATCTATTTAGAATTTCATGTCTGAGCAACATATTTTATGAAATCCTCTGAACAGATCGTCGTTAGATTTTTAAGAGTGTATATGTACGTGACAGGATATTATATCTCCCGTTTTTGAAATAAAAATAAATGTCCTTCTATAACACATGCTAATCAGAACCTATTACAGTATATCAAAATCTATAACCAATACAAAATCTCTACACATGACATTTAACACAACACCTGCTGTAAATGCAAAATTTGAACATACATTTTACAAGCATTTTTTTTTTTTTTTTTTCACAATTCTTGAACATACATTTCACAAGCATTTTTTTTTTTTTTTTTTTTTTTTTTTACAAATCCAAAACGTTTCTGGGTCTCACCACTCGACCTGATCGAGTTTGTATCAGAGGTGCGGACTCTGAACTTTCTTCACTGTCCATGCCTGTTTGCTGTGTAATGCCTGGTGGTTCTGGTTCTGGACAATCTGGTGTGGTGACATCAGGAGTTGGAATCAGATGCCGTCTGTTCCTTCTGATTTCAGAACCATCTTCCGTCTTGATGTGGTACGAGCGATTAGTCTTTGCTGGTCCGATGACAGTTGCTGGCTTCCAAGTAACATCTGGCAGTTGAAAACGAACAGCAGATCCTGGTGGCAGCGCTGGCAGTGGTTTGGCAGTTCTGTCATAGTACCACTTTTGTCGCTTTTGACATCTCTGTCTTCTGCGGCGAATGTTGCTCTGGTGAGTTAATTCAGGTTGTAGTTGTTCTTTCGTGGATGCAAGGATTGAGCGAAGTCTCCTGCTCATCAGCAGTTGCGCTGGTGATTTGAATCCGTCAACTGGGGTGTTCCTATATTCTAAATTGAACTGTATTCGGCCACTGATGGAAGTTCAGTGGACATGGAACTGTACGCTTCCTCAGTCCTGGGTTACATCAGTACATGCTCTGAGAATGTATCCATAAAAAAATATGTGAAATCCTACCCGAACCGGAAACCCTGGTTAAATAGAGAAGTTCACGCCTTGCTAGCAGCCAGAGACACTGCATTCAAGTCAGGAGATAAAGTGGAGCTGAGAAAGAGCAGGAATGAACTGAAGGATGGCATTAAGAAGGCCAAGGCCACGTATGCACAGAGGATCGAGGGACAGTTCACCTCACAAGACCCACGGAGCATGTGGAAGGGTATTAAATGCATAACAGATTACAAAGGCAAAAACAAACAATGCCCCAGGGACCCATCTCTGCCTGATGCCCTCAATAAGTTTTATGCACGTTTTGATGATCCAAACAGACCTGCTAGCACCAGACTCACCTCATCACCAGATGAAGAGCATCTCAGGGTGTCCGCAGCAGAAGTGAGAGGCAGTCTCAGAAAGATTAATCCTCATAAAGCAACCGGACCAGACAACATCCCAGGGAAAGTTCTGAAGGAATGTGCGGACCAGCTCTGTGAGGTGCTGGCTGACATCTTCACCACCTCACTTGCACTGGAGTTAGTTCCCACCTGCCTGAAGACCGCGACCATCATCCCAGTCCCAAAGAGCTCCACAGTGACTGGTCTGAATGACTATAGACCGGTGGCCCTCACCCCGATAGTCGCTAAATGTTTTGAGAAACTGGTCATGTCCCACATCAAGGCAACCGTCAACATCAATGAGGACCCTCATCAATACGCATACCGTGAGAACCGATCAACAGAGGACGCCATTTCTTCCGTGGTCCACACTGCTCTCACCCACCTGGATCAGAAAGACTCATACGTGCGTCTGCTCTTTGTGGACTTCACATCTGCCTTCAACACCATGATCCCCCAAACTCTGATAGACAAACTATCTACACTTGGACTAAGCCCCTCTATTTGTAACTGGGTACTAGACTTCTTAACAGACAGACCACAGTCCGTGAAGATCCACAACTTCTCCTCCTCCACCATAACCCTCAGCACTGGCTCTCCTCAGGGATGTGTGCTGAGCCCCCTTCTGTTCACTCTGCTCACATATGATTGTACAGCCACACTTCCAGGCTGTCATATTGTTAAGTTTGCAGATGATACAGCGGTGGTGGGATGCATTACAAACAATGATGAGTCCAGCTACAGACAGGAGGTGGAACACCTGGAGAGCTGGTGCAAAGAGAACAATCTTCACATGAATGTGAAGAAGACAAAGGAGATGATTGTGGACTTCAGAAGGAACAAACACACCCATGCCCCACTGAAAATAGGTGGGTCTGCAGTGGAAGTGGTCTCCAGCTACAAATACTTGGGTGTACACATGAATGATAACCTCAGCTGGAGCAACAACACCACCAGCCTGATCAAGAAAGGTCATCAGAGACTCTACTTCCTCAGACGGCTGAGACGAGCTGGTCTGAGCAGCCCAGTCCTCACCTCCTTCTACAGGTGTGCAGTGGAGAGCATCCTGTGCTCCAGCATCAACGTGTGGCATGGAGGCTGCACAGTTGAAGAGAGGAAAGCTCTGCAGAGAGTGGTGAAGGCTGCACAGAAGTCTGTTGGAGTCAGTCTCCCCACCATCACAGACATTTACACCTCCAGATGCAGGAAAAGAGCCACCTGCATCATGAAAGACCTCACTCATCCAGCACACTCACTCTTTGCCCCACTCCCCTCAGGACGGAGGTTGAGGAGCATCAAGTGTAGAACCACTAGACTGAGGAACAGCTTCTACCCTGAGGCTGTTAGACTCATGAATAAATAAAAATAAAATAAAAAAATAAACACTGCAAAATATCACATCATACTGATGCTGATCTGTTTTCTTGTTGCTGTATTCATCTGTGTTCATCTGTGACCATCTGCTCATGCAGACTCATGTTCGTGCTGCTGTTTATTCCCACTATATTAAGCTTAGTGTATTACTAGTTGATGCTTTTCTTAGTTAGTTCTAGATGTTATTACTGTTTTTCTCTTTCATTTGTTGTTGGATGTAACTGGGACCTCGTGTACATAATCTCGTTTTCATCTCATGGACCACATGCGGTGCAAATGACAATAAAGACTCTCTGACTCTGACTCTCTGACTCTAACAGGCTGAGGTAGGGGTCTGTTCTCTTCATGTGTGCTTTCTCCATGAGAGTCTTGACAGTTCTTACAGTTCTTTCTGCCAACCCGTTGCTCTGCGGGTACATGGGGCTGCTTGTTATGTGTTCAAAGTCCCATGCTTTGGCGAAGTTTCTGAATTCTTGTGAGCTGTAACAGGGTCCATTGTCACTTACTACAGTCTGTGGAATTCCAAATCTGGCGAATGTGGCTTTTAGTTTTTGAATAACCACTGATGATGTGAGGTTGGGAATTTTTTCCACATCAAAGTACCTGCTGTAGTAGTCTACAGTGACGATGTAGTCGTTGTTGTTCCATTTGAACAGGTCTGTCGCTACGGCTTGCCACGGTTGGTCTGGTATCGGGTGAGAAACCATTGGTTCTTTTGGGAGTGAGCTTCTGTGCTCCAAACAGATGCTACATGACCCAACTAGTGTCTCTATTTGTTTTCCCATACCTAGCCAAAACAATATATCTTTAGCTTTCTGTTTACATTTGTCCATTCCTAAATGTCCTGCATGTACACGTGACCACATTTCAGTTCTCAACACATTTGGAATAACAATTTTCTCCCCTTTTAGAAGAATACCATTAGCTTCCGAGAGCTCATGCGTAATGTTCCAGTATTCTGAAACAGCTGGTGGGCATTTCTTGGTTGATTCTGGCCAACCCGACTGGATAATTCTCTTTAAGAGTATGAGTTGTTCATCTCTTGCTGTAGCGTCTCTGATTTCCATCATTTTGCGGTCGCTCACAGGTGCATTGTCCATCACAGTGTGCACTTGGAAGTCCATACCTTCGCTTAATGAAGGATCGTGGCGTGCGGTGGGTTTTCTGGATAACATGTCTGAGACGGGTATATGCTTGCCTGGTTTGTGTACGATGATGATGTCGTATCTCTGTAGCTGTATGATCATTCGTTGAAGTCTTGGAGGAGCAGCTGCGAGGGTTTTTTGCATAATTGACTCCAGTGGTTTATGGTCTGACTCAACGATTACCTGACGTCCGTACAGGTATTGGTGAAAACGTTTACAGCCAAAGAGTACTGCAAAGACAAGAAAGTTAATTCTCAATAGTCCAGGTATCAAATCCGCTCATTCTCAATCAGTTCAGAAACCCCTGGGGGGACAAGCCCCCAGAAACCATCTTGGCTACAGCAAACTGGTTGGTCCACTTAAGTTGTTTATTTGGTGGGGTAGCTTCAGTTTGCTTTGGACTACTCTGACTGACGAAGCCCTCTGGAGTGAGGGTGAAACGTTTCTACTAAAAAGAAACTGTCCAGATGAACTGATTGAGAATGAGCGGAGTACTGCAAAGAGTTCTTTCTCAATCTGTGCATAGTTTACTTCAGTCTCTTCAGGTTTTAGATGCGTAGGCTACTGGTTTTTCGTCTTGTAGCAATACGGCGCCTAACCCTTACTTTGAAGCATCAACTTGCAGCTTTACTTCCTTTTTGTGGTCGAAATAGGTGAGCACTGGACCTGGTTCCGTTGTGAGTAGATCTTTCACACACTGGAAAGCGGCTTCTTGGTTTGTGTCCCATACGAACTCGTTCTTTTCTTTCAGGAGTTCTCGGAGCGGCGCAGTCACTTCTGACAGTCGTGGTGCAAACTTTGCGAGGTAGGTGACCATGCCCAGTATGGTTTCCAGTTCAGACTTGTTTTGAGGCGGTGGCATGTCTCTGATGGCCTCAATCTTGTTAGGGTCTGGTCGAATACCATCACAGGTCAACGTGTGTCCAAAATAGTTGACTTCGGGTACACAAATTACGCTTTTGTCTTTGTTCAGTTTTATACCCTTTTGGCGGGTCCTCTCCAAAACTGAGTGTAGGTTTGCGTCGTGCTCTTGTTTAGTGCTTCCGTACACTAAAATGTCGTCCACGATGGTAGCCACGCCTGGCAGTCCCTCGTAGGCTTCATCCACTCTTCTCTGGAACTCATCTTGAGCCGAGATGATCCCAAATGGCAGTCTTTTGAAGCGATACCTGCCATAAATTGTGTTGAAAGTGGTCAACATCGATGATTCTTCGTTGAGTTTAATTGTCCAGTATCCTAACCTGGCGCTTCCCACCCTCATCTATGGTCATGAGCTTTGGGTTATGACCGAAAGAACAAGATCTCGGATACAAGCGGCTGAAATGAGTTTTCTCCGCAGGGTGGCTGGACTCTCCCTTAGAGATAGGGTGAGAAGCTCAGTCATCCGGGAGGGACTCGGAGTAGAGCCGCTGCTTCTCCACATCGAGAGGAGCCAGTTGAGGTGGCTCGGGCATCTGGTTAGGATGCCTCCTGGACGCCTCCCTGGTGAGGTGTTCCGGGCATGTCCCACCGGGAGGAGACCCAGAGGAAGACCCAGGACGCGCTGGAGGGACTATGTTTCTCGGCTGGCCTGGGAACGCCTTGGGATTCCCCCGGAGGAGCTGCTCCAAGTGGCTGGGGAGAGGGAAGTCTGGGCCTCCCTACTTAGGCTGCTACCCCCGCGACCCGACCCCGGATAAGCGGAAGAAGATGGATGGCTGGATGGATGGATGGATCCTAACCTGGCGTCCAACACGCTGAAATACTTTGCTCCAGCCAGTTTTGGTGTTACGTCGTCCAAGGTCGGTAGTGGGTAGTGTGGTCTCTGGATCGCTTTGTTTAGTGGACGTGGATTCAGACAGACTCTCAGCTTTTTAGTCTTAGGCTTTTCTACGACGACGAGAGCGTTCACCCATTCAGTTGGTTCTGTGACTCTCTGTATGATGTCATTTTTCTCCATTTCGTCCAGTTCAGCTTTCAGGCGGTCACGGAGGGCGAAAGGTATGCGTCGTGGAGGGCACACCACGGGGGATGCTGAGGGCTTTAGATGGATCTGGCATTCTCCTGGAAACAGACCAATCCCTTGAAACACGTCAGCAAATTCCTCATAAATGTCTGTGTTTTCTTTGAGCTGCACACCAACAGTGTGTACTAGTTTGACTATATTTAAGTCCAAACATGCTCTCATGCCCAAAACAGGAGGTGCGTTAGCACAGACTATGTCGAATTCCAGCCAAACAGACGTGTTTAACAAACCCTCTGTTTTCAGTGTTTGACTTCCATATGCTATGAGTTGACTGGGGAGTGGTGGCGCAGAGGTTAAGAAGGTGCGCTTGTGATCGGAAGGTCGCCGGTTCAAGCCCCGGTACCAACAACATCAAAGATGTGGGTGGGATAAGTGAAGCGGTCACACTTGTCTCCACCCTCATCTGCCCCACTCTGGGCCCTTGAGCAAGGCCCTTAACCCACACCATCTGCTCCCCCGGGAACCCTAGATATCAGCTCTCTGCTCCACACAGAGGGCTGTGGTTGCTCGGTGGTCTGTGGTTGTGTCAGGAAGGGCATCCGGCGTAAAAACTGCCAAATCTTCGTGCGACCAGTTCGCTGTGGCAACCCCTAACGCAGGGAAAAAAGCCGAAAGAAGAAAAAAAAATGCTATGAGTTGACTAGTCGTGGGGTTTAGTGGCATACTACCAAACATTTGATGAAATGTTCCTGCTGGTATTATGTTCACTTGTGCCCCAGTGTCTACTTTGAAGCTGAGTTTTTTTCTTTTTTCTCCAACTTCCAACTCTGCATAAGCTTGTTCTTTGTTAGTATTTTCATACTTTGTAGTGATTGTGTCGATAAACAGCTCCTCTTGTGGCTGTTCGTGGCTGTCTGCGACGTGATGCACTCTTCTGGGTGCAAAACTTTGTTTGCGCTGTGGTGCTTGCGTCCTGCACACGTTGCACGGACTGTACTGGCATGCTAGCTGCAGTGTTTGTCATAGTCTCTAGTTACTGTCATGATAATTCGAACGATCTGGCAACGTCGATCGCTTTTTCTAGTGTTAAATCTGGACCTTGACAAAGTAGCTTTTCACAGACTCTCTGTGAATTAGTAGCAAACACAATTCTGTCCCTTATCATCTCGTCAGTGTTCGGGAAATTACAGTCTTTCGCCAACAGTTTAAGCTCTCTCACAAACTTATCGAAGCTTTCATTTTCTCCCTGAATCCTCTCGAAAAACTTGTAACGTGCGAAGATTGGATTAGCTTTCGGCGTGACGTATGCCTCGAAATTATCAAAGTAGGTTTTCAGTACCTTTCTTTGGTCTGCGCTGAGGTCCCATGTGCTGAAGATGTCTCTACCTTTCTCTCCGATCCATAGGAGTAGGTAACTGCATTTCTCTTCTTGAGACTTGCTTTTGAGTGGCCCGGTGAACATCAGTTCGACGTGTTGGCGAAATCTTCTCCACGCGTCCGGTAAGTTTGTCACGTCCCAATCCATGTGCGGTATCGGTACATCCATCTTCAGTCGTCAGGTCGATGGGTAAAACGTTCGGGATTCTTCTCGATTATCCCACTTCTGTTCTGACACCATGTAAAAGATCAGCTGTCTAGCTTTGATGCAGCTATCTTTAAAGTATACGATTACCGACAGGATCGAAGGATGGTAGGAGATTCGGTCTGGTTCACTGCGAGCCTTTTATTCAACATGTCCGCCATTCATCTGGTCGGTACAACAACACAGTAACTAACATAACGTTGCGTCAACTACGTAACTACGTCATCACGTACATTCTAACGTAAGCACGTATATGTACGTGACAGGATATTACACTAATATTGTTTATATTGAAATAGTCTCATCTTATATTGCAAAAACAATTTTATTGATATTTTTAAAATATCAAGATATCGCCCAGCTGTAATTTGCCTACTTTGAATTTAAAAAAATATTTGAAGTTATACAAACATGTTAAAATACCAATATAAGGTGATAGCATTTAAACATTTTTGGTATTTTTTATGATAAACAGACATTTAATTGTCACTTACTGAATAAAATGTTGTTCCTTTGACTTGGAGCAGTTCTGATCCACAGAACATAAAACAACAACAAAAGTGATATACAAACCGGATTCCAAAAAATATGGGACACTAAACAAAACAGCCCTAAGCCTGCGCATATAACAATGTTCAGACTTCTATTCAGAGATTTAAAAACTCATACAGTTTGTGTTATTGCTCTAGACCGCTCTGAATCACCTGATGAAGTAGTTTTATTTCATCTGCTGTTTCTTCGTTCGCGTTCGGATGACGTAGTTTCAAGCGCGTTCACGTTAGACGTGTTGCTGCAGATCCAGTCTTCATGAAACAACGTCCACACAGCTTTGATTGTGCGCTCGTCTTTTAACAACGTTAACAAACAGGAGACTGCACGAGATGCTAACGGTTAAAAGCTGCGCGTGCTGCGCGATAATAGCTCTGTGCTAAAACGCGCCCAGGAAATTTTGTTCCGCGGTGCATATATTCCCCTGTTAATAACGTTTAATGAGTGAAAAAATAACCGAAACGGTACGCAGGTGGACCGAACCGAACTGTGGTGTACCGAAACGGTTCGGTACACCCACTTGTATCGTTACAACACTCAACAGACGTCTGGGGACAGAGGAGACCAGTTTCTCAAGTTTAGAAATAGGAATGCTCTCCCATTCATGTCTAATACAGGCCTCTAACTGTTCAATCGTCTTGGGCCTTCTTTGTCGCACCTTCCTCTTTATGATAAGCCAAATGTTCTCTATTATAGGTGAAAGATCTGGACTACAGGCTGGCCATTTCAGTACCCGGATCCTTCTCCTACGTAGCCATGTTGTGATTGCTGCAGAATGTGGTCTGGCATTATCTTGTTGAAAAATGCAGGGTCTTCCCTGAAAGAGATGACGTCTAGATGGAGCATATGTTGTTCTAGAACCTGAACATAGTTCTCTGCATTAATGGTGCCTTTCCAGACATGCAAGCTGCCCATGCCACAAGCGCTCATGCAACCCCATACCATCAGTGATGCAGGCTTCTGAACGGAGCGTTGATAACAACTTGGGCTATCCTTGTCCTCTCTGGTCCGGATGACATGGCGTCCCAGTGTTCCATAAAGAACTTCAAATCGTGACTCATCTGACCACAGAACAGTCTTCCATTTTGCCACACTCCATTTTAAATGACCCCTGGCCCAGTGCAAACGTCTGAGCTTGTGGAGCTTGCTTAGAAATGGCTTCCTCTTTGCACTGTAGAGTTTCAGATGGCACGGTGGATTGTGTTCACTGACAATGCTTTCTGGAAGTATTCCTGAGCCCATTCTGTTATTTCCTTGACAGTGGCATTCCTGTTTGAGGTGCAGTGACGTTTAAGGGCCCGGAGATCACGAGCATCCAGTAGAGTTTTACGGCCTTGACCCTTACGCACAGCGATTGTTCCAGATTCTCTGAATCTTTTGATGATGTTATGCACGGTTGATGATGATAACTTAAAAGTCTTTGCTATTTTACGCTGGGTAACACCATTCTGGTATTGCTGCACTATCTTTCTGCACAACAATGGTGGAATTGGTGATCCTCTTACCATCTTGGCTTCTGAGAGACACTGACACTCTGAGAAGCTCTTTTTATACCAATCATGTTGTCAATTGACCTAATTAGTGTTAATTGGTCTTCCAGCTGTTCGTTATATGTTCAATTTCCTTTTTCCAGCCACTTATTGCTACTTGTCCCAACTTTTTGGGGATTTGTTGATGCCATGAAATTTTGAAACAACATACTTTTCCTCTAAAAAGCTAAGTCTGTTTTACAAAACAAACGTTTCTACAGTTGTTGCTTTTTTTGCGTTTTTTTTGTTTGTTTTTTGAATGTCCAGAGGACCAGACTTACCGGTAGCTTTTTTAGATTTTTCTACCTGGATTATTGAGCATGCATCAGGAACATACTTTTCCCTTAGAATGATACATTCTCACAGTTTAAACTTTTGATCTGTGATTTGTTCTATTCTGAATAAAATATTGGATGTTGGCACCTCCACATCATTGCATTCAGTTTTTATTCACAATCTGTTTAGTGTCCCAACTTTTTTGGAATCTGGTTTGTATGAGTAAATATAAAGTTATATTCAGTCCATATTATTGTATATCATTATAAGAATATAAAAGTGTATTGTATATTTTAAGAATGTGTTTCTTCTTTAAGAAACTATGTAAGAATATTTTATATATTACTGTATAAGAATTTTGTTTCTTTTTTCTGCAACCTTTTCATTCAATGGCCCTCATGCACGAACATGTTCGTATTTTTATCCTACATTTCTCCTACTTTTGTTCGTACGAAGCGTTCGTACGAACATGCCACGTCAGATTCAACAAACTCTTCTATCCTCAGGAAAAGTGTGTAAATGGCTGCGCAAATATGATGAATCCCACCTGTTCTATCAACCTGCGCGTGCACGCGGAGAGGTTATTTACATAATTCCCACCCCTCAAAACACCATATAAGGCTACGTTTCCTGCCTCAGAGGCAAAACGTGTTCGTTCATAAAATGACAGCGAAAAGTAAAAAGAAGAACTCTACCGGTGCGGAGATTGAAGTTCTGCTCTCTGAGGTCAAGAAAAGAAAATCTGTCCTTATTAGCAGCGTCACTCATGGGAGTAAATGACCAACTAAAGCCAAAGAATGTTTGTTTATAAGAAATGTGGACCTTAAAATATACACGCGACCTGGTGGCCAACTGGGTAAAGCATTGCACTGCTTATCGAGACCTCGTGGGTTCGAGTCCCACGAGGTATGACTATTTTTTTTTCCTTCTTTCTTTAGATTATTTATTCATTCCAGATTAAAAAGACTTTATGCTTCATTTCTTGTTGTATTGTAAATAGTTTTCTTGTGTTTTTTAAATCTGGAATGAATTAAAAGGAGAAAAAAAAAACGTTGTCCCATGTGGGACTCGAACCCATAAGGTTCGGCACTGCGACGCAACGCTTTACCGATTGAGCTATCTGACTTCTATGACAGCAACAGGAGGAGGTCAACCTAAAGTCTGCGTTACCGAAGTCTGCGTTACCGAGACAAATTAAACTTAAAGTAATTCATAATTTAAGTTGGTTTCAGTTTGAGATCTTCATATTGATATTGTAGTGTTAGAAAACGGCATTGATAACAAATTGATTTTAATTTAAATACTTTAATCCGTTAGTCATTATTACATTTAAAATTATAATTCGACTTCAAACAGAACCTATTGTCAAGAACAATTGTGGTGCGTGACTTTTTTAAACTCTAAATATTTTCTAAATAACGAAATATGAAGTTATTAGTGGAGAAATTCCGTCTGGATGACAGCAGACTGACGCTCCTAAAATATACGACAGGTCCGGACCACTCGTAAATTTTGTTCGTATCTGAAAAAAATCGTAGGATACGAAAACATTGTTGAATGCCACAAATGATCCTAAATCACTCGTACGCACAGTTTAAGAACAAATCTGTGCGTACGAACGGTTCGTGCATGAGGGCCAATGTTTTTATTTTTATTTTATTAATTTATTTTATTTTATTTCTTTTAAATGAATGGATACAAATGAATGTTGTCTGTGTTTCAGTATTTCCTGCAGTTGTTCAGCAGACTTTGCTGATCAGAGTAGATTCTCCTGAGGAATGGAAGCCTAATGTGGACCAACAGAACCCAGAGCCCCTCCACATCAAGGAGGAAGAGGAGGAACTCTTGACCCAATTAGAGGGTGAGCAGCTCAATGTGAAGGAGGAGACCGATGCCAGCAGGTTTTCATTCTCTGCCATTCCTCTGAAGAGTGAGGATGATGAAGAGAAGCCTCTGTTCTCACAGCTTCATCAGCAGAATCCAGAGCCCCTCCATATCAAAGAGGAAGAGGAGGAACTCTGGACCCAATTAGAGGGAGAGCGGCTCGTTGTGAAGGTGGAGACAGATGCCAGCAGGTTTTCATTCTCTGCCATTCCTCTGAAGAGTGAGGATGATGAAGAGAAGCCTCTGTTCTCGCAGCTTCATCAGCATCAAATGGACAGAGATGTTCCAACCAGCAGCTCAGCTGACCAGATGAAAGTAGAAGCTGATGGAGAGGACAGTGAAGGATCAGAAACCAGCAGGAACTCGGATCTAAATCTTCATGGAGATGCTTCCAGATCTTCAGAGACTGAAGTCAGTGAGGATGATGAAGAGGACGAGGATGGGAACAATCCTGTCTCTCAGCTGGAACACTTGTCAGACTCTGGGTCAACAACTGAAGACAGTGACAAAGACTGGAAGGAGAGCAGAGCTCCTGAGTCAGCTGTAAACTCTGTCAACAAACATTTCAGCTGCTCTGAGTGTGGTAAACAATTTCTGCACAACCAGTCTCTTCAGAGACACATGACATGTCATTCAACAGTAAGACGTTCAAGCTGTTTGGGTCAGAAGAAAAGTGTCACAGAGAAGAAAAGTGTAGATACACACATGAAAATCCAGACAGGACCAAAATCATTTAGTTGTGATCAATGTGGTAAAATGTTTACCAGAAAAGAAAATATAAAAACACACATGAGAATCCACACTGGAGAGAAACCCTTTGTATGTGAGATTTGTGAAAAAAGATTTAACAGTAAAACTAATTTAAACAAACACATGATAGTTCACACAGGTAAGAGACTGTTTGTATGTGAGATTTGTGGACAAAGATTTGGCTATAAAAATAGTTTAAAAGGACACATGAATCTCCATAAGGCACAAAGACCATTTAGATGTGAGATTTGCGGACATCGAACTAACCGGAAGCAAAGTTTAAAAGAACACATTAGGATTCACACAGGATATAAACCACATAAATGTGAGGAGTGTGGACATAGATTTACCTTCATGAGTAATTTAAAAACACACATGAGAGTCCACACTGGACAGAAACCTTATGAATGTCAGAATTGTGGACGGAGATTTAGCCATAAGTCAAGTTTAAACGAACACATGAGCGTCCACACTGGACAGAAACCTTATGCATGTCAGAATTGTGGACAGAGGTTTAGCCAGAAGGCAGGTTTAAGATCACATATTAGAGTCCACACTGGACAGAAACCTTATGACTGTCAGAGTTGTGGACAGAGATTTAGACATAAGTCAAGTTTAAACTCGCACATGAAAATACACACACAAGCAAAACTATTTGTATGTGAGATTTGTGGACAAAAATTTAGCCTTAAACACCATTTAATCGGACACAGGAATCTCCACAAAGGACAGGAACCTTATGAATGTCAGAATCGTAATAAGAGATTTAGTCATAAGTCAAATTTAAAAAAACACATCACTATTCTCAAAGGCTGTAAACCATATAAATGTCAGGATTGTGGAAAGAGATATATCAACAACACTTGTTTAAACTCACATGTGCAAATCCACATAAAGGCAAAACCATATAAATGTGAGTTTTGTGAAGAAAGATTTAGGCAGACGACAGATTTAAACATTCACATGAGAGTCCATACTGAACAGAAACTACTTAAATGTGAGCTTTGTGGACAAAGATTCAGCCATGAGATAACGTTAAACTTACACATGACAGTCCACACGGGACAGATACCTTTTGATTTTGAGGATTGTTGACATAGATCTAGCCATTTAGATTTATTTAAACAGACACATAAAAGTCCACAGGAACCTAAGCTCTCCTTATTTCCTCTTTCAAAAGTAAAACTTTAAAACGTCATTCTACAGGGTTTCCTCTACATGTCAATTTTCGTGGCTCATTGCCACATCTTCAGAATAAAGGTTTATATAGAATTAAAATAAATGTAGATATCATGAAATGTTAAAATTTTGTTTATTTTGAAAAACCAACACTGCAGGCTCCTGCCTGTGCCTGCGCTATGGTCCAGCACCGCTCTGAAACTAGAGACGAGTCGACAGTCAAATGTAATTACAGAGAAAAGGTGGAAGAAGGAACCCAAGGTAGGAATGCATTTGTAGTTCAAGCCTGTGATGCAGTTACTTGCAAACTAGTGACTTTTCTGCAAAATTTGCCAATTTAAAACTAAAATATGTCATTTACGTGAATCGTCCAGATCCTTGAGGTTTTTTTCAGTGGTGGGGGGTGTCATAATTTTCTTTTAAGGAGCAGCTTCCTCGTCAGTCATTTAGCTTAGCAAGCAGCAGGTGCTCATCTCCTCGGGGGTTGTTGTCGGGGAGAAGGGGGAGACACCTCCGTGCTGCGCGTTGGCTTACAAATACGTTAATGACGTCAGCTGTTTACCGGCGGGTGTGTGTGTGGCTGTTAGGAAGTGTGTGAAAAACAGCGCGCATAGTACGTCTGTATTGTGCATGGCGGGATTTTGCCTTAAGATTAGAAAAGTCCAGCTGATGGAGTTATAGAGAACACCTTGAAGGAGAAATATCATGTTGAGGAGAAAGAAGCCAAGTAACACAAGTTTTCTGGAAAGTAATATAGTTAAAATCAGTGATGGGGCAGTGGACAGAAAAACATGAGAAGAGAGATGGATGTTATTCCAAATGGATTGTGAAGGAAAAGGAGAATAAAAGTTATGAAGTGTAGAAATTGTGGCAGCAAGGAAGGAACCAGTAAGTTATTTTGTTTTAATAATTACATGCAGGTTGACAAAACTGGCTAAAATGATTTTGTTTTGTTTTTTGTCGCCTGGCACAGTGTAGTTGTGTTGGGAAGGCTGCGTGATGCCAGGTTATTTTTTATGAGTATCGCTAAATCGGAAAAACAGTAAAAAGCATGTCTAAATTCACAGCTGGTGGTTGTTAAAATGTTCATTGGATAAAGTTAATATTTAAACTAGGGCTGGGCGATATGGAAAAAATCATATATCACGATATGGACTTTTTTATATCACGATAACGATATATATCACGATATATACAACACGATGTGTGTGTGTGTGTGTACAGGAAAAATTTGGACCAAAGTTTTTTTATTTTATTATTTTACTACAGATAGTTACAATTATAAGAATGTGAACAAAAAGAACAAGGAAATTTGGACCAAAGTAGAAACTAGATCTACCTAAGATCTACCTTAATTCAAGGAGTACGATTATGGAATGACTTAATGCCAAATGACAAATGTTAAGGAAGCCAAATCATTCCTTGTATTTAAGAAACTGGTAAAAAATGAATTGCTAAAAAAAATAAATGAATCTAATTTAATGTGTGATATATGTGAATTGAAAATTGACTGAGTTATTTACTTATTTTGTTATTATAGAAAATATTGTTTGAACTGTTATTAGATGAATAAGGAGCAGATTTAATAAGATTTATTCTTCATCTGCTACCTTTCATTTTATTTTTTTTTCTATTATGAATACGTTAATTGTTGTATTTCATATTATAAAATGAATAAACTAACAAACAAACAAACAACTCCTTTTCTACTTTGGTCCAAATTTTTCCTGCAGGTGGCGGTAAAACAACAGCTGCTAATGAAACTCACGAAGAAGAAATCCGCTCTGAAGTTTGAGTAAACAAAGCAAGAAACAGAAAAGAGAAAACGTTGCGTTTGATTGCGGTTCTGTTGTGTCTCTGGTCTGTTTTGTATTGGTTAACTGGACCCGAGTTCGGACTCGGTTGGACTCTGGGTTTGTGTCCTCTGGACCCATTTTGTCTCCGAGTTTCAGCGGAGCTAAATAATGGAAGCTAACAAGGTGAGCTTCCCTCTTTTTGGTAAAAGTTATTCTTCTTGGGCTGCCTGTGCAGCTGTTTCTCCTTGTTGAGCCACCGGCCGGCTGCATGCGCCTGCAGCTCTGTTGCTCTCGAGTTTAACAACGTAAAGCATGTGTCGCAACCCCGCGCGTGCGTCAAACATAAAGCAGCGCCGTCATCTCGCAAAACCCCATATGAAGCTTCTTTGCGACAGTTATTTTTTTATTCTTATTTATCACGATAGAGACGATAGAAGGAAAGTAGCACGATAGACACGTTTCTATCGTCCCCACGATATATATCGTCATATCGCACAGCCCTAATTTAAACATGCAGTTGAGTGTCACTAGTCAAGTCAAGTGAAAGTCAACTTTATTGTCAGAACTGCAATATGTACAGGACATACACAGAATTGAAATTTCGTTTCTCTCAGTCCCTCGGTGCAACAGTAACTATTTAAACATTGAAACACTGAAACATATAATAATAGACATAAGCATAAAATAGTAAAACTGTGACACTGTCCTGAGTTTTTGCATAATGGTATAAGAGTATAAAAATTTACACCAACTCTAAAACTAAAACTAAAACACTAAACATTTAATGAACATAATACTGTCCTGAGTTTTTGCATACTAGTATAAAAAAAGTATAAAAAGTATAACTATAAAATAAACTAAAGGTTCTAGCATTGACATTTGCAAAGTGGCAAAGCAGCATATGAGTTAATGTACACAGTATATGTATGAGGTAGTAGTTGATGTTGTTATAGAGGCAAAAGTGGCATATGCAGTAAGGCACATTGGGCATCCTTAAATAAGGCTGGTCAGAGAATACTGTATATGTATCAGCAGTGGTGTAGATATAAAAGTAGTGGAAATGTAAACAGTAGTAATAAATGTAAGCAGTAGTAATAAATGTAAACAGTATTAATAAATGTAAACATTGAATGTAACCAGTAGTATGTAAACAGAGAATGTAAACAGTATTATGACTATAGGCAGTGATGTAATACAAACATTAGTGCAAATATGAGAAGTAGTGCAAACTGAATGAGCACATGACCGAGAGTTTAGTGAATAACCCGTTTGATGACACAGAGTCCAGTGTTAAAATCTTTGTGTTGTGTGGTAATGTGTGAGAAAGTTTTTAGTGTTAAGGCAGTTCAAATGGGAGGGGGGGCAGAGCAGGCAGAGTGTTTAGCATCCTGACTGCCTGATGAACAGAGCTGTCACTCAGTCTGCTGGTTCGAGCCTGGAGACTTCTCAGTCTCCTCCCTGATGGCAACAGGCTGAAGCAGCTGTGTAGTGGGTGTGTGGGATCACCTGCCATGCAGAGGGCTTTCCGAGTGAGGCGGTTGCTGTGTAATGGTACAGTCACACCGAGCAGCGTTTTGAACCTCCAAAAAGCTCCTCACGCACGCAAGTGGACGCACTTGTGAATGCAACATGTCCAGAGCTGAACGCCAGACGCCAAGAAGCTGTTGGGTGTGTGGGAGGAGCTTACCGGTATGAGCCCTGCGCACGGAGTCCAGCACGGAGTCCTGCTCACTCCGCCAGGCGAGGAGGAGCTGTTTATTTCCGTCTCTGTCGAGCAGACTTGACTGGTCGTGAAGGAATTGTCGCGAACACACAGCTACAATGAGTTTCTCTTCCATAGTCCACGAGCTCGCGAGTCTTTTCTTTTTTTTTCCGACAAACAATACGTCACATAGTGCGCGCGCACCCTCGTTTCCGCGTCACATAGGGACTCTCCCACTGCCCCCTCTCTTCTGCCCCCCGACTCTCCCTGATTGGTTGACACACCAACCAATCAGGTGGAGTTGAGCGGCGTTTGAAAGTTTGAACCGCAAAATCTTCAACATGTTGAATGCTCGGTTTGGAGGTGGAAGCCGGTTCACGTGCACGAAAAAACGCTACTCAGCACGCTCAACACGCACGACGCCCGACGCCGACGCCAGGAGGCTGCTGGAGGTGCGTCCACCATTGACTTTACATGGAGGCTGGAAGCTTTGGAGGTAAAAACGCTGCTCGGTGTGAGCACACCATAAGTCCTACAGTGAGGGGAAGGAGGTGCCGACGATCTTCTCAGCTGCTCTCACGATGCGCTGGAGGCTCTTGCGGCAGGATGCAGTACATGCACCAAACCACACAGTGATGCAGCTGGTCAGGACACTTTCTATGGCACCTCTGTAGAAGGTGCACATGATGGGGGTTGAAGCTCCAGCCCTTTTCAGCTTGCGGAGAAAGTAGAGACGCTGGTGAGCCTTCTTGGCCAGTGATGCAGTGTTCCTGCTCCAGGACAGGTCCTCTGAGACATGCACTCCCAGGAACTTGGTGCTGTCTACTCTCTCCACTGCGGTGCTGTTGATGGTCAGAGGGGCATGTTGGGCATCCCTCTTCCTGAAGTCCACAACAATCTCCTTTGTCTTCTCCACGTTGAGAGTGAGATTGTTGTGTCCACACCACAAGGCCAGGCGGCTCACCTCTATTGCACTATTGCTTATGTAAACGGAATGTTGTTACTGGTCAGTAAATTGACCTGGTGCTCTGTTTTAGTGAGCGCAAAATTAAGTTTAGTAAAGTGAGGAGGAAGTATAGCCCTTCTTCATATCTGCTACATTTGTAATATATAATTTTTCCACAAAAAACTGTCTAAATAGTTTCACAGATTTAAGTTTAATCATTTAAACTTGTTGGTAATGATACTGTTTGTTGGAGATAAAAATGAATTAAACTAAATATTTAAAAGTTTGCTCTTCAGTATTCAAGTCAGGTTTCTAAAACACGCCGTGTTTTTATGGTGTCAGATAAGGTTTAGGCACACCTTCTCATTCTTTGTTGTTGTTTTTTTTTGAGCATGTAGTAATTTAAACTGTAGTTGACCGTAAAATGTTAAAGTTATTAAACTATAAAATCTAAAGAAATATGTTTATACTGACCCCTTGTGTATGAACCTCTGTTCAGAGAAGGAACTGATTTTTTTTGGACCAAGTTGTAGTTTCTGATGTGTTTTCTGTTTTCTACACCAATCAATGATCAATAGACTGTATTTATATAGCGCCTTTCTATCTTATCGAGATACTAAAAGCACTTTACACTACAATCTGCTCCCTCATTTACCCATTCATACAGCACTACTAGATTTCTACAAAGCTAATTGAACAAATCCTTCTAAAGAGACTACAGTAATCAGTACTAATCAATAACTGTTCTAATAACTGGACTTTTTTTGTTTTTACTTTTCATTTGCACCAAATGTTGTACATGTGGTGGATCAAAATGAGCACACAGGGTCTTAGTTTTTTTTCATTCATTCATTCAACCTTTATTTATACAGGCTAGCCTCGTTGAGTCACGGGGACTCATTTACAAGAGGGACCTGTCTCACTCACACCAAACAACCATCCACTCTCACACCTAGGGTCAATTTAGAGTCACCAATCAGCCTAACAAGCATGTTTTTTGGTCTGTGGGAGGAAACCGGAGTACCCGGAGGAAACCCACGCATGCACGGGGAGAACATGCAAACTCCACCCAGAAAGGCCCCGGACCGGGATTTGAACCGGCAACCTTCTCGCTGAGAGGCAGCAGCTCTACCAGTTGCTGCCCTTAGTTACATCCAACAATAAAATGTAAAAAGACAAACGGTTCAGAAATGTCCATATTATGTAACCACACCGATGGAAACGTGCCTGAGTAAAAATCCCCAAGATCTGATCCATTCTGCCCAAGGCAATTGAGTCTGGGTACACGGGCACGAACCAGGCCATCACAAAGGCAAGCAGCATGATCAGGACCTAATTTGCTGCTAACGACTTCCTTGATTGTAGATAAAACCAGCAACCAGCCGAATCCAAAAAGCAGGAACCAGTTATCCTAAATCCAATTAAATATGCGTCCTTAAAATCCACAGATGGCACCAGAGATAGACACGTCTTCAAGTCGAGGAGATATCCAGCTGCGTGCGTGCCAACAGGGCAAATCGGCTCGCCTAAAGCCTGTTTTCTCTTTAAGAAATGTTATGAAATTGTGTTGAGGGACCAACTGGCCAAATAAGTCCATAATTATGGTTTGGAAAATATGCAAGAGAGGTTCAGAAGCAGTTTCACAGACAGACAAAGCAGCAAAGCAAAATGGAGTTGGAGGGGAAGCGTCCGACCTTAACAGAAACAGGGGAGTAGAGTCTCTGATGAGCTTTTTAGTCCACAACTATCTCCTTTGTTTTCTTCAGTGATATACAGTCAGGGGAGGCAGGTGAAGCTATGCCTCTTGTCATCATGACAAGTAAAATACAAGCAATGACAAGAGAAAATACATTTAATCCCTTGACTGTTCTATAAAAGTGTTTTATATAAGTGTGTTGTGGTCACTGTACACAATGACACGGCTGTAGAGTCTGGGAGCCTCTCATGGGAGGGGGGAGTACCCGAGCCCCCATCCACCAGTGGGACTAATGGGCTCAGCGCCTGCAGTATGTCCAAAACCTGCAGGAGGCTCCGAGTCTGTACAGTCTCCCATGCCTCAGCCTGAGGGTCCCGAGTCTGCAGAGGGTTCCACACCTCAGCCTGAGGGTCCCAATTCTGCAAAGGTTTCCACCTTCATGAGTTCCACATCTGTTCCTGAAGGTTCCACGTTCCTATATTCTGACCCCAAGTCAGTTGCAGAGGTCCTTAAGTCCACTGCAGTAGCTGAAGTGCTGACACCCCCTTTAGCGTCTCCTCCATCACCTGCAGAGACCATGGTCCTCCAGCTTCTTACTCCCTGTGTTGGACACTCTTAGGTCCTTAGAGTGTCTGTCTCCTTTGGCCAGCCACCTGAACCACTCTTAGGTCCTTAGAGTGTCTGTCTCCTTCGGCCAGCCACCTGAACTTTGGCCCTGTGTTGGGTTTCTGCCCACCTAACTTGCTCCGACTCATTGGACAGCCTCCTGGCCACCCACCTGAAGTTAGGCCCTGTGCTGGCCGGTCTCCCCGCCGCCCACCTGACCTTTTCTGGCCCATTGGACGGCCTCCCGGCCACCCACCTGACATGCTCCGGCCCATTTGACGGCCTCCTGACCATCCACTGAATTTTGATGCAGTACCGGATAGTCACCTGGCCACCCACTATGATGTCTGATCAGCCTTGGGACAGTCTTCTGGACATTTCTGTGTTCCCCATGTGTTTAATTTAGATCCCAGGCTTTGATGCTGTCGCTTTTGTTTTGGTCCTTGTGTGTTCCTCATGCCCTCCACCCTTGCAGTTCCTCCCTCCGCCTGCCCTAGTCTTTTGGGGTGGGTTTCTTGGGGACGCCAAGGGGCGTCCTTGTGTAGAGGGTACTGTAAGGATGGCACCCTCTGGTGGGCCCTCATTGTCTGTACTCCCTAGCGTCCCACTTTAATTGCATCTGATCAGTTTCAGCCTTGTCTCATGTCCTGTCTGTGTATTTAAGTCTGTCTGTTAGTCTTGTTATTTGTCGGTTCGTCATTGGCTATAGTCCTTGTCCTGTCCTGTTCCTAGTTATGTAAGTTTGCTGCCATGTCAGCATTTTTTACATTGTTATTAAAAGTATTTTATTTTTATGTCTGCCTCCCAAGTCCTGCCTGCACAACTGGGTTCTTTCCTGTCCTGCCTGAAAACCCTGACAGATCTGTTTCATTACATGTTTACTTCTTACCTGAAATTTGTTAAATACATCAAATGTATACTAAAAATTTTTTTTCATCACGTTTAAATGTCACCTTTCATGTTAACTTTGAAATGTCTGATTACATAATAGTTTAATTACATACATTTTTTTTACATAAATTTTTTACTGAAGAATAGGATCTATTTCATTACATATATGTATACGTGCTACCTGAAATATTTTAATGTTACATGTTACCTGGAATCTTACCTTATTTTATGTTTACTTGTTACCTGAAGTGCTGAATCAACTGTTTCATAAATGTTTACCACATGAATTGTTATTAAATGAGAAAAAAAACCACTTCCGTGTACCGTAATTATTCAACTGGACAAATATGTATTTCAACACAAACTAATGAGTGTAACAAATACTTTTTTCTTTTTTACCATTGGCATTTTACATAAAACAGTACTAGCTACTGTACAAATATTTCAAAACAATGAGTGCAAACATTTTTTAATCCATTCCACATTTTAAATATATCAGTAGCAGCATGTGCAGAAATTAATATTAACGTGCAGGTTTCATTTAGGGCTGCAACTAACGATTATTTCAATAATTGATTAATCTGCCAATTATTTTTTCAATTTGTCGATGAATCGGCAAAAAATAAAAAGTTTTAATTCTCACCTCTTTATTCCAAAATTTGACTGACATATCAAATCGCACAAAAAACAGGTTGCTACTTGACTATTCTGTTAGTAAAATATTGAATAATTAAAAAATTAAAAGTTAGTCAAATAGCTTCAATGAAAAATAAATGTACACAAAAATATACAAATGTATGCTTTACACCTGCCCAATATTCAGTCAACCTTTATTTAGGCAGTTTAATCCCATTCAATATGTAGCTACTTTGTAAAATGTGTTTTTTAGGGACGAGTGTAACCTGGATTAAAGGTGTGGATTGTTGTAGCCTGGATTAGCCTGGATGGGGCGGCTGTGGCTGAGTTGTTAGAGCAGTCGTCCTCCAATGCAAGAGTTGGGGGTTGGAATCCACCAGCAGTCACATGCCTAAGGGTCCATGGGCAAGACACTGACTGAACCCCTCATCGCCTCCAATGTGTGTCCCATTGGTGTATGAACGTGATCTAAAGCTCTGATTAGTCTCTTTAGAATGATTTGTTCAATCAGCTTTGTAATCTGAGGGCTGTATGAATGGGTAAATGAGGACAGATTGTAGTGTAAAGCGCTTTGAGTATCTTAGATAGAAAAGCGCTATATAAGTACAGTCCATTTACCATTTACTAACTGGTATATTTCTGTGTAACATTTTGTATTTGTTTCTCATGCAACCGATCACTCTTTCCACATGAATTCTAAGGTTGCTCGTGCGTTTTCAACATCCTTAGCATCAAGTTGCTATCTCTCTTTAGTAAATGATGGGATTTTAACCTCAGCACACATTCATTTATACTTTGGTAGGCTGTAACTGGGACCATGTGTGCACAGTTTCATTCCACCTCATGTACAACATGCGATGCAAATGACAATAAAGAACCTTGACATTGATTCCCACCAGTGTTGCCAGGTGTATGATAATTATTGTATTTGTACGACAATTTTGCCCTCTGTACGATCAATAATCCTAAAAAAGGCCAAAAATATGATAATTTGACTGTTCCGTGAATGTGTGGCTGTAATCGGTTGTCATCAGCCTGTCGCAACTGTCAGAGTTTTTTTTGTGTGAACACAATGCATCTGACAATTCCAGCCAATCGTGCTTTTCTAATTGTGGCCTACGAGTGGCGTTGATGCGTTTGCCTCAAAACAATGGCCATGATTGGCTGAATAGTCCGCTGCACCCTCCCCATACCAACCGTTCACAGCACACCTGTGCTGAGCGCAGGAACTATGCCGCGAGCAGGGGCGGATCTAGAAAAATATCTATGGGGTGGCAAGAGGGTGGCAAGGATGTTTCAGTGGGTGGCAACACCCTCCTCCTTCACACACACACACACACACACCTGTGTGTGTGTGTGTGTGTGTGTGTATATATATANTATATATATATATATATATATATATATATATATATATATATATATATATTAGGGGTGTTGATCGATTAATAAAATTTAACTAATTAATCGCAAATCAGTTTTAAAATTAATCGCGATTAATCGCAATTAAACACTTTAAGGCAACTTATAATAAAGATGGATTCATTCATCAGTTAAGTCATAACCTTTATTGTTTTTACTTTCACACAGTGTTTAAAAACTGAAATAATTTTGTAAAGAAAATGCAGCACCTAACTAAAGTGCATTGCAAACATTCATTTTGTGGTTCAAAACATTTTACTGTTTGATAAACTGTATGAATTAGTGTGAACTGAAATTTAGAACCTTACAGAACATTTCTGCTTTGTTTTAAACCACATGTATCAGATCTACTACTCTTCATTTATCCTGCTACTAAGGCAAACCAGTCTCTACATTACTTGCATTTTAAGTCCTTGAACCTGGGATCAAGTGCAGTAGCATTCTTGAGCCAAGTGAGATTGGAGTTCTTCTTTCGTTGAGCCAGGTCTTCACAAAAGGCCTTCTTGAATTGCAGTATGTTGACAGTATCATCATCTGAAGGCTCCATGACTCTGAACATGTGGCAGAAGGCAGGCAGCACCACAGAACAGGAGATGTAGTTCTGTCCACCCAGAGTTTCTGTAACATACCTGTGAAAACACAAATTAATAAACAATAATCAGGTCTCTCTTGTAAATGAGTCCTTGAGGCTCATTGAGACTAACCTGTGTAAGTAAAGGTTGACTGGAAAAAAAAATTCATTAGAGCTTTTATTTAATTTAATTCATTTATTCATTCATTTAGAATAAAAAAGCAAATTCATCAAAAAGAAAAACACTGAATGAAAAGGGAGCAGAAAGAAGAATTATATTTTATTTTTAACACACACACACACACACACACACACTTGGTTTGTTTATTTACACAGCTTAACTGACCCACCATACCTGCATGGCTCAGGTAGCTCCTCCAACTTTTCAGCTTTCCAAGCTCAGCTTCTGTAACGCCAAATTTACACTACATGCGTTCCGGCTCCGCCCCGCTCTGGTCCGACCTCCGTAGCAAATACGCACCCATTATAACCAATGAGAGCGTTTACACTGGCTCCGCACGGCGGCGGCGAGCAGCGGCGAGCGGACGGCAGTCCATCAAAATTAGAATTGATCCTATTTCTGCCAGACGGACTAATCCTAGCTCTATACGGATTTATTTGTACAAAAATGCTGTCAAACTATCATGTATGACTACGCCTACAAACGCAATACAATAAATAAATAAATTTAAAAAAGTATTTTATTCTGAAATGTAATACATCACTTCCTGTCGCTCAAACCATGTCCTGTCGCTCATTTATGAGAGAAGATCAAGGCAGCAGTCTCTACTGTTGTTCTCCTTCTTCCACCAAATAAATTGTTTTGTTCTGACTTACTTATTTATCACTTGATTTATCGCGCGATCTCGCAATTCCCGCGCATGCGTCTCGGAGCGGTGCATCCAGGCGGACCGGAGCGGAGCGGAGATAGTGGAAACTGGACTTGAAATGCTCAGCTGCGACCTGCGGAGCCGGACTGCATGTAGTGTAAATTTGGCGTAAGCAGGGGGATTTCACTGTCTGTCCCGAGCGTTGTTGTTTTTTTCTCAATGTTCCATTTGTGTGCGACCGTCTGGATGTGCAGCGTGCACAGTGGCGCTTGGTAGATTTACTCACAGTTAAAACAAAGGAGTGCAGGCAATAATCCATGCAATCTATCATCTTTCATTACAAAAAACAAAACTTACATAGTTATCTTCATCCTCTTCTGCCTCCCTCTTCGTCTCTCCCTCTGCGTCTCTCCCAGCTCTGCCAGCTTCAGAAGAAATTCACCATTAAACACACTGAGCAGCAAAAAAAGCTCTCACAATAGAAAGAGGCTACAATGAAACACACTGAACAAAAATATAAAACAACACTTTTGTTTTTGCTCCCATTTCTACGGTGGCATTTTTAGGTCTGTTGTGTGTTAATATCGTCATCCTGAAAGCTAAAGGTGCTAAAGGCTAGCACTAGCCTCTGAGCCAGCCAGACTCCGGCAATCCTCGTCAACTAAATGTTATTACAGGAGATGGAGATTATTTATACAACACAGTGGAAGCAGTAAAGCAAAAAAGTAACAAGTGACAGGAACTGGATGAGTTTAACGTTACGTGCTGCAACATTTAAAACAGAGGAGGACGCTAGTTTGTTAGGTCCGCTTCCACAACCACCAAGCAGCGTCACGAAGCAGCGTCATGAAGCAGCGTCACGAAGCAGCGTCACGAAGCAGCGTGTTAAAGACGGTACATTTGTGCAAACTCACCTCATGCTGAGTGCTCAAATGCTTCTCTCTGCATGTTAGAAGTATTTCCGCCCTTTATTGTAATCGACGCTTTGTATGTGTTGAAAGTAGACCTGGTTTTGTCTTTGCTTTTTCCTCAGCGCCATGTTGAACACCAAATATGGCGCATGTCTGTGATGTCATCACGTAAATGTGTCACCACGACGAGTCAGTAGAACGACTCAGAGAACCGATAAACATAATCGTTAAGACAAGCATCCTACGTATAATTCCAGGGAATTGAACTCTACAACAGACGGAGGAAGAAATGACCATCTCCCAGTAAGAAACTATTTTTTCCCTTCATTATGGCTCCTAAATGTATGTGGTTTTTGATAATTATGTAGGGTAATGTGTTAGGATAGGTTAAGTGCTTGGTAAAAATACAGTACTATACGTATGAGGTGCTTGGTTGTATGAGGTGCATGTATGTGTAGTGATTTCTAGGTAACCCAGTTTGTAACGAGACCCATAACGATAACGACACAAGGCACGAGAGTACAAAAAAGAACAGTGTTTATTATTTACAGTGGTTTAAAGTACAACATGATTCATCCGGAATCCCTGGAGGAGGAAGCAGAACGTCAGAAGGAGTAGGCCCAGGGGCAGTTGTGAATGTTGGTTTTCAAATGTTTGTTTGTTCTTACAGATGATGAAGGGAGATGGGTTCCTTACACATCCAATAACTCCAATAATGATTCCAGAGGGCAAAGAAGGCAGGCAAGTGGCTGGAGGGCACGGCACGAGGAACGAAGAGCAGGATCCAAAATCAGACGTGATGACTGTAGGCACATAAGAACAAGGTAAGTCTCTTAGCAATAAACACAAGACTGGCTAGAAGCATAAATACCATAAACAGGAATCAATGCTCCAGCGAAGAGTAGTACTCGACTGCAGCCTTAAATAGGATTGTAGCTCATCAGGTGGATGACCGACAGCTGAGGGTGATTGGCGGCCATCTTGGAGCTGCAGAGAGTGCTACTCTTACAGTATGAGGAGCCGTTTGGACGTGTTTTCGACTTACGACGATTTTCGTGTTACGAACGGGCGTAGGAACGGAACTCGTTCATAATTCGTGGACTACTTGTATATATAAAGGCATTTTAACCCCTTCCCACTTTCTTGCAATATTCTAAATAATGTTTCTAAACTCTTAAACATGCAAAAAAAAGCACATAATGTCATGATTTCAGCTCTGTGCCTCAGCTGCTCTTTGCCACCTGCAAGTGCTCTCAGCCACGTCCACTTATCCGCTCTGCACAAAGATCAGCTGATTATGGTAAATGGTAAATGGAGCTTACATAAAGCTTTCCAACCCCTATGAGGGGCCCCAAAGCGCTTTATAATACCAACCATCCACCCATTCATACACATATTCATACACCGGTAGCGGAAGACTGCCATAAAAGGCGCTTTCCAGTCCTACCGGGAGCAACTCGGGGTTAAGTGTCTTGCCCAGGGACACTGTCAGTACTGCCAGGATGGTGGGCCATTCCTCAGATGTTTTAGGTTTTGGGTAATTACTGGACTGTTGCATTCTCAGGTGTTTTGGGTTTTGGGTAATGACGGTGCATATATTAGTTTGTGTGGGTGTGGGTTTGAGTGTCGGGTCATTCGTCGATCTACCTGGTGTGTCGTGTCCATGCTTGTGCCACAACCTAATTCTAAGAGTCGTGAGTACTGCCCTGTCTTAGTTGTTTATGAGTTTGTGTTCACAACATATTAAATGATTTATTAATTTTCAACTCGTGCCTCCGAGTGTTCTGCCTGTCTGCATCTCCGGGTTCACCAACACCGCACCAGATCGTGACAGAAATGACCCGACCATAACCGGAACCCCCCGCAGACAGATGATCCAAGGCACTCGTGAGCAGAAAATGACGGCTACAGCCCGGAAGGAAGCAGCCGCCATTCGAGTCAGCGGGTTTCAGACAGAACCTGTTTGGTGTTACGGATCCGGACCGGAAATCCTGCCTTCTCCTCTTTTACTGGAGGAGCGAGCACGGAGGAAACGCGGAGGCGACCACTCCGAAATGTTTTTTTTCTGCCCTCCTTCGCCTGCGTTGGCTTTGTGGTCCGTTTCTGAGGACGACTCGGAACCCGAAGGGTTCTGGTCCGGTCCAGCTCCAGCACCGCGTCGCCGCAGGAAGAAGCGGCTACCGAAGACGTTGAAAGTTTCCGGGTTCTTGCCCGCCCCGCCTACTGCCCCACTTCCCACGCTGTCAGCAGCGCCGAGGAGGATTTCGTTGGGGGAGGGGTGCCTGGCCCCATGCCCTGTGACGTCTCCGGGGAGACGTTCGCTGAAGGGGAGGTATGTGGTCCCAGTTCACACGTCTGCAGGACACACAGAGATGGATCCTGCACGACATGCAGCTGAGGACCCAAGGAAGCCTCCGCCAGCAAAGCCTTCACGGAAGGAGAAGTGTGTGAGCGCCCGCTCTGATGACGAACGCACAGAGTGCTCATCAAACCCAGGGGTCGCTGTTGTACAGATGCAGGAGGCCACTCTCGTTATCCAGCAGATTGAGAGACTGCTTCAGGTTGCTCTCAGTAGTGTGGATCCACAACATAAAATCAGGTCTTTTTCCCTTGCAGAAGAAATAATCATTGCCAATTCCTGTTTGCTACCAGATCCAGGTCGCACACAAATACTGACTTGGGTTAAGACTTTGAGGGGTGAGTCCATGTTGTTGTTCGCCGCCCTGTCTACATCAGCAGAGGGCGCCGCCCTGTCTACACCAGCAGAGGGTGCCGCCCTGTCTACATCAGCAGAGAGTGCCGCCCTGTCTACACCAGTAGAGGACGCCGCCATGCCTACATCAGCAGAGGGCGCTACCGAGGGTGCTGCCATGCCTACATCAGCAGAGGGCGCTGCCCTACCTGCTTCAGCAGGTCCTGAACTCGCTCCAGTTGCTCCAGACCTGGCTCCTATGCCAGCGTCCAGACGGAGGCAAGTGCCAGCGCCCAGACGAAGACCTACTTCAGGCGTTCCAGAGTCTGCAGGTCGTCCAGAACCTGTAGTGGGACCACGGTCTTCTAAGGCTCCCGTGCCAGCGCCCAGACTGGTTTCCGTGCCAGCGTCCAGACGGAGACCAGTGCCAGCTCCCAGACGAAGACCTACTTCAGGCGTTCCAGTGGGACCATGGTCTTCTGAAACTGCTGTTACTGCAATCACCACAGAGGAGCCTGAAGGGATCTCGCCGCTCGACGAGGGTCCTCACCAAGAGGGTCCCGACGACAAGGGTCTCAACGACGAGGGTCTCGAGGGTCCTGACGACGGGGGTCCTGACGACGAGGGTCCTGACGACGTAGGTCCTAAAGACGTGGGTCCTGAAGACGTCTCGCCGCTCGACGAGGGTCCTCACAAAGAGGGTCCCGACGACGAGGGTCTCAACGACGAGGGTCTCGAGGGTCCTGACGACGGGGGTCCTGACGACGAGGGTCCTGACGACGAGGGTCCCCACAAAGAGGGTCCCCACGAAGCAGACGTCTCGCCGTTCAAAGTCGACGAGGGTCCCCACGAAGCAGACGTCTCGCCGTTCAAAGTTGACGTAGGGTCCCCACGAAGCAGACGTCTCGCCGTTCGACGTTGACGACGGGGGTCCTGATGACGAGGGTCCTGATGACGAGGGTCTCAACGAAGCAGACGTCTCGCCGTTCAACGTTGACGACGGGGGTCCTGATGACGAGGGTCCTGATGACGAGGGTCTCAACGAAGCAGACGTCTCGCCGTTCGACGTTGACAAGGGTCCCCACGACGAGGGTCTCGATGACGAGGGTCCCGACAATGCAGACGACGTCTCGCCGCTCGACATCCCTACGCTTGGGGTCGTCTCGGTGGTCAACGACGATCGTGGTTCTGCCATCGACGACTCGGGACCGGCCGACCAAGTCCCTGCTGTCGGGGTCTTGGTTCCGACCGACGATGGTGGTGTTCCGGCCGATGATGGTGTTCCGGCCGATGTTGATGGGTTTCCGTTTCCGGCCGACGATGATGGGTTTCCGGCCGACGATGAAGGGTTTCCGGCCGACGTTGATGATGAAGGGTTTCCGACCGACGTTGATGATGTTCCGGCTGATGATGATGATGTTCCGACTGACGATGATGATGTTCCGGGCGACGGTGTTCCGGCCGACGGCGATGGTGTTTCGACCGACGATGGTGTTTCAACCGACGAAGGCAGTGTTCCGGTCGACGGGGGACGTTTGCCAGCCTACTCTGAACGTGTCCTGGCCGTCGACGTCTTGGTTCCTGCAGTTGCCGACCTTGTGGTCACGGTTCCTGCCGGTGATGGCCGGCCTCCTGGACGTCCTCCGGACCTGGCTGGTGGTGATGGGCGGCCTCCTGGTCGTCCTCCGGAGGTGGCGCTGCAGAATGGACAGCCTCCCTGTCGCCCGCCCGACGTAACGTAGCACAATGGGCGACCTCCTGGACGTCCTCCTGAACTGGCTTATGGTGCCTGTTGCCTCCCTCCGCCCGCCCTTGTTCTTTTGGGGGGTTTCTTTGGGACGCCATGGGGCATCTGTGGGGTGGGGGTACTGTCAGTACTGTCAGGATGGTGGGCCATTCCTCAGGTGTTTTGGGTTTTGGGTAATTACTGGACTCCTACATTATCAGGTGTTTTGGGTTTTGGGAAAATGGCGGTGCATATATTAGTTTGTGTGGGTGTGGGTTTGAGTGTCGGGTCATTCGGCGATCTACCTGGTGTGTCGTGTCCATGCTTGTGCCACAACCTAATTCTAAGAGTCGTGAGTACTGCCCTGTCTTAGTTGTTTATGAGTTTGTGTTCACAACATATTAAATGATTTATTAATTTTCAACTCGTGTCTCCGAGTGTTCTGCCTGTCTGCATCTCCGGGTTCACCAACACCGTACCAGATCGTGACAGGACACAACGACACATGGTGTGGGGAACCTGTATTCGAACCTCCAACCTTCCGATCGGGGGACGAATGCCATTACCACTACGCCACGGCCGCCCCGTGGCGTAGTGGTAATGGCAAGAGCTGCAAGAGTAGCTGCATGAGAAAGCTTATCATTTAGTGTTGGCTGCACATAGGTGTAGGAGGAAGATTTTCTGCAGCTGTGGCCTGCACACTGGTGCAGAAGGTGCTAAATATTTTTAAAATAATTTATTTTAAATAAAAATGCCATGCCGATTATGCGGCTCATCCATTAATTAGCCAATTATGTGTCATGTCTAATCTTATTTTGAAAAAAAATTGATAGAGTGAGTCCACAATAAACAAACAGCAAAGTAACAAGAGACTACTGTACTTTGTGAATGCATGCCCCCTTCCTCATGTTTTTACATGTTTCAGTTGAGTTCAACTCCACACCAGTTAAGAGTGTCCTGATTTACGCTCACTAATCCAGGTAAATAAATCTAACAAAGTTGAATCAGTTTCTCTGGACAGATTATTTTTTGTTGAAACATTTCTCCTGTTTTCCAAAATTCTTAAGAGTGTTGCTATTGCCATTTCCCACTCAGTTTACAGTACTGTTACTGTTGAAGGTACAAGAAAGTGTTCAACTATATTCCAGTCAGAATCAGGTAAAATAGCTGGACACCAGTTCCAAAGGAGGACCACATCAATAATGAAGAAAGCGAAAGACTCAGCCCTAGCTCTATCTGCACTTACCACCCCTGCAAAACATGTTTGCAGTGATGTATCAGTCTTCTGGGCAATGCACAGGTGGGCACGAGTGATTGGCAGTCAATAATCAGAGGACTGTAGGTCATCCTGATTGATTCAGGCAGGAAGCACAGGAACTGCAGTATCTGAGTCAGGTTCTCTTCAATATGAAAAAAAAAAAACTGAAGCAAGTAAACTGTCAGATGTCAATGTCATAATTTTAAACTTTTTTCTTAAGCTTTTGGGCACCAGTAAGAACACAGGTAGGATTTATAATGTGACTAGGTTCTTCATTTTGTTCCAAACATTTGAGTTAATCTAGTACCTCTAACATAGGAGTTACTTTTCCATCAACAAAATCATTTCCTAGCAGTAAAGCAACACCTTTAATTGGTAATGCCGGGCAGATGGGGCCAAGATGGTGTAGTGGCAAGGGAACCGGACTTGTGATCCGAAGGACCCAGGTTCGAGTTCGATCCCCGGCCACTACACACCTTGGGGTGTCTATGAGTGCACACCTATTTTCCCAGCTCCCCGGGCGCTGACTACGGCTGCTCACTGCACCACCTGGTGGTGGTTGGGTTAAATGCAGAGACCCATTTCGTCTGTCAAGTATGGGAAACATACACAGATGACAAAAATGTGAAATTGAAATTGAATTGAAATTGAATAGCAATAGAGAACACCCCAGAGATTAGCCACATGAAGACACAATAGAGAAAGGCAAAGTTGCAGCAAGAATGACTGACTGAGAACCACCTGTATCGTACAAAATGCATACTGGATGCCGATATGCGGGTTTGCCTGTGAGAGACACTAACCCATCCAACAAAATAGGTTCAAAACAACGATGAGGTTTAGAGTCAACATACATTTTTCTAATACTTTGCTTACTTCTAGATAGATAACTTAACTAATTGGCTTTGGTTCCTGTGAAGTGCCCTGAGACAACTGTGTTGTGATATGGTGCTCTATAAATAAACTGAATTGAATTAATCTTAATGAATTCCACAGCTTTTGGTTGAGATTGTACATTTTGCGTTTTCCATTTAAAAGCTAAACCGTTAACGATAACATGCTCTTTCTTGTGACAAAATAAGCAATCTTTATCACCCTTTTGCTCTACTCTTTTTTTCACTCATTGACTTAACATAAAGGTTTTTAGTTGGACCAGACTGAAAAATTGTTTTGTGTGAGCACATATTCAAAAGCTAGAACAGCAAAAGAAGACAGTGATCCAAATGTTGTTCATTCAAGTGCATCACTATATGATCTGGTAAACAATTTTTGAACTCTTCCAAAAACCTTAACTCTCCTAAGTTACCAAAGTCATTGACGTTTCATGAACAGAGTCAGAGTCAGAGAGTCAGAGAGTCTTTATTGTCATTTGCACCGCATGTGGTACATGTGATGAAAACGAGATTATGTACACGAGGTCCCAGTTACATCCAACAACAAATGAAAGAGAAAAACAGTAATAACATCTAGAACTAACTAAGAAAAACATCAACTAGTAATACACTAAGCCTAATATAGTGGGAATAAACAGCAGCACGAACATGAGTTTGTATGAGCAGATGGTCACAGATGAACACAGCAACAAGAAAACAGATCAGCATCAGTATGATGTGATATTTTGCAGTGTTTATTTTTTATTTTATTTTTATTTATTCATGAGTCTAACAGCCTCAGGGTAGAAGCTGTTCCTCAGTCTAGTGGTTCTACACTTGATGCTCCTCAACCTCCGTCCTGAGGGGAGTGGGGCAAAGAGTGAGTGTGCTGGATGAGTGAGGTCTTTCATGATGCAGGTGGCTCTTTTCCTGCATCTGGAGGTATAAATGTCTGTGATTGTGGGGAGACTGACTCCAACAGACTTCTGTGCAGCCTTCACCACTCTCTGCAGAGCTTTCCTCTCTTCAACTGTGCAGCCTCCATGCCACACGTTGATGCTGGAGCACAGGATGCTCTCCACTGCACACCTGTAGAAGGAGGTGAGGACTGGGCTGCTCAGACCAGCTCGTCTCAGCCGTCTGAGGAAGTAGAGTCTCTGATGACCTTTCTTGATCAGGCTGGTGGTGTTGTTGCTCCAGCTGAGGTTATCATTCATGTGTACACCCAAGTATTTGTAGCTGGAGACCACTTCCACTGCAGACCCACCTATTTTCAGTGGGGCATGGGTGTGTTTGTTCCTTCTGAAGTCCACAATCATCTCCTTTGTCTTCTTCACATTCATGTGAAGATTATTCTCTTTGCACCAGCTCTCCAGGTGTTCCACCTCCTGTCTGTAGCTGGACTCATCATTGTTTGTGATGCATCCCACCACCGCTGTATCATCTGCAAACTTAACAATATGACAGCCTGGAAGTGTGGCTGTACAATCATATGTGAGCAGAGTGAACAGAAGGGGGCTCAGCACACATCCCTGAGGAGAGCCAGTGCTGAGGGTTATGGTGGAGGAGGAGAAGTTGTGGATCTTCACGGACTGTGGTCTGTCTGTTAAGAAGTCTAGTACCCAGTTACAAATAGAGGGGCTTAGTCCAAGTGTAGATAGTTTGTCTATCAGAGTTTGGGGGATCATGGTGTTGAAGGCAGATGTGAAGTCCACAAAGAGCAGACGCACGTATGAGTCTTTCTGATCCAGGTGGGTGAGAGCAGTGTGGACAACGGAATAAATGGCGTCCTCTGAACAGCACCAACTATCAACAATATTTATTTTTTCTCTGGTGAACTCAACATAGGTCTGACTGGAACGTTTCTTAAAAGACCTGAAGTTTTGCCGGTAAGCCTCTGAGACAAGCTGATAAGCTTACAAAATGATATATCACCAATATGTTCCAATATGGCGGCTGAGCAGAGAGGACGCTTTTAGTCGGGCTCCTGCCAGTACTACCTCCAAAAGGAGTATTTGGAGAGCTTGTACTCACAGTTTTTTTGCGCTGGATGTGCAGAGAGGAGTGCTGAAAAAGCTGCGGAAATTGGACTGGAACATGCGATCCAGAATTATGAATCTACAAGCCAACGTGTCCGTGAGTTTTTGCCGAGAGTTAGCCTAGCGTAGCTACAAACCGGGCTAATCAAAGCTAACCGAGCTGGATCACCGTAACCGGGTGCCGTAGCTGCGGAGCTGCGGGCTTCGTTAACAAATAAACCGGAAAAATACGCTGGTTGTTACGAAGAAACGCGGGTCGGCACGCTGGAGGTGCTTTGTTGCAGCGAAAGAAAACAACAAAGCTGGGAGTGGAGGCTACAGGCTACAAGCTAACGCTAGCCATGTGCTGCTGATAAAAGCTAACGCGAGTGGGCCGGGAGCCGTGAACGCCACCTGGGGCTTTGAGCTGGACCAGGCGCCGCGAGTGGGCCGGGAGCCGTGGACGCCGCCTGGGGCTTCGAGCTGGACCAGGCGCCGCGAGTTGGCCGGGAGCCGTGAACGCCGCCTGGGGCTTCGAGCTGGACCAGGCGCCGCGAGTGGGCCGGGAGCCGTGAACGCCACCTGGGGCTTCGAGCTGGACCAGGCGCCGCGAGTGGGCCGGGAGCCGTGAACGCCACCTGGGGCTTCGAGCTGGACCAGGCGCCGCGAGTGGGCCGGGAGCCGTGGACGCCACCTGGGGCTTCGAGCTGGGCCGAGCGCCGTGGGCGAGCCAGGGGACCACCGCCTGGGACCGGGCTGGTGTCGGAGCTGCGCCTGAGGCTATTGGAGCTGCGTGCTGTGCTGACTGGGCTGCATCGGATCTAGTGAGCAAAGCCTCTTCGGATGATGGAGCTGATTGCTGCAGGCTGCTGAAACCGTGAGTTCTGTTCTAATAACACCGGAGCTGCTGCGACTGTAGGAGGCCCAACACCGTGTGCAAACCGGAGGACCGCCGTCTAAGCCAGGCTAGTGAGCCAACCTCTTCGGAAAACAGATCTGATTGCTGCAGACTACTGAGACCGTGAGTTCTGAACTAACTGCTGATCAGGGCACTGGGCCACAGCCACCATCGTTAGGCCTGTGAGCCTCGTGGAAGGGCCACGTGGTTCAGTAAGCAAACCATCAACCAGAGACCTGCTACCACTAGACTACAAACTCTGTAAGTAATGACGAAAATGACGAAAAAAGGTGGACAAAAGTCACCAGAGTCGGAGGGAAACAACTCAACAGAAATGCAAGACTTTAAAAAATCACTAAACTCTATAAGTGAAAAACTATCAAAATTATCAGCAAAAATTGATTCACAGGCCGGTCTGGTTGATGAAATAAGACAACTGAAAGATCTGTTAATTAGCAAAGACAATAAAATAGCTGAACTGGAAAAAAAATAGATGACATGGAAAAATACACAAAAAAAAACAACGTGGTGATCACAGGACTTGATGTTAGTAAGTGTCGGACATATAAACATGCTCTCACTAACACTGGCCCAACTGAGGATGCACCACAGGAAGAACTAGAGACTCTGGAGGAGACTGTAGTTAATTTTTTATGGGACAATTACTATGACATAAAATATGAGGACATTTCGTTCTGTTACACCCTGCCCAGTAAATCACCAACTTCCAAACCGTCGGTAGTCGTCGAGTTCGTTAGCAGGAAGTTTAGAAACTATGTAATTAGTCAATCAAAGCTACTGAAGGGAACAAAAGTGTACATAAATGAACACCTAACAAAAAAAATGGAAAAATTGCAAAGGAAGCAAGGTGGCTAAAAAGCCAACACAAAATAGCATCAACATGGACAAGAAATGGAAACATCTTTATCAAAACACATGAAGGAGCTAACCCTAAAATGATAAAAGAACTGAAGGATCTAGACGAGCTCAAGGGAGGACAAATTACAAATCAATGAAACAACTGAAATGAACAAATACATTAAAACATGACAACATACGAAGACTCAGAACCTAAAATATATAATGTTAATGATGTTATTGATGCTAACTTTTTTCCAGTAATAAAAGATAGCGAATACTACAATGAAGAGCAATTTAATGACATCAATATAACAAATGGAGTTCTCTCTATTATTCACTTTAACAGCAGAAGTATAAATGCAAATATATCCAAAATAACAGATTACTTAAAACAGTTAAACAGAACTTTTACAATAATAGCACTGTCAGAGACATGGCTCAATGACGATAACACAAGTAATATTCACATCGAAGGGTATGAATTATTTCACATGAACAGAAATAATAAAAGAGGTGGTGGTGTCGCTCTATATGTAATGAATGAAATAAAATGTAAATTAAATAATGAAATGTCAATAATAGTTGATAATATTATGGAAATGATAACAATAGAAATAATAAACAAAAATGATAAAAACATAATAATAAGTTGTGTATATAGATCACCAGGATCAAATATAGAAATATTCACTGATAAAATCTTGGAGCTATTGGAGAAGAGTTTTAATAAAAAAGTTTTTTTGTGTGGAGACTTTAACATTGATATGGGAAATAAAACAGATTCAAATAACATCAGTACATTTATAAATTCAATGTACAGTTTAAATATGTATCCGTTGATATCCAAGCCAACAAGAATTACAACTCATAGTGCCACAATAATTGATAATATTTTCACAAATATAACAAACGGAGAGGTGATAGGTGGTATTTTAACGACCGACTTAAGTGATCATTTACCAGTTTTCACAATCTATAAAAATGATCAAAATGTCACAAAAGCAGTTAAAACAAAGAAAAAGATCATAAACACATCAAAAAAAGTTTTGGAAAAATTAAAAGAGGATCTAGATAAACAAGACTGGAATGAAGTGTATGTTGATGATGTGAACAGATCATATGATGAGTTTATGAATATCTTGGAAACTCTGTATGAAAAAAATTGTGTACAAACAAATTATACAAAGAGAAATATCGTTGACCAACCATGGATGACAAAAGGGTTGAGAAATGCTTGTAAAAAAAAGAATTATTTGTATTCATGTTTCTTGAAATTGCGAAGTCAGAACGCTGAAGAAAAATATAAAAAGTATAAAAATAAATTAGTAGGGATTATAAGGAAACATAAGAAAGAATATTATAGTAAATTATTAGATAAAAGTAATGGTGATATGAAAGCAACATGGCGAGTAATGAATAGTGTTATGAAGAATCATAAAGCAAAAACTAGTATTTCAAAATATTTTGTAACAGAAAAAGATGAAGTTTATGATGAAAATGAAATTGTCAATGGATTTAATCAATATTTTGTGAATGTTGGATCAAGCCTTGCAGCTAAAATACCAAAAGTAAATAATAATGTGAGCCATTCAATTACAGGCTGTGCAAACAGTATTTTTCTAAATGGAACTAACAAAGAGGAAATAATGAAGGTAGTAAAAAATCTTACAGACAAGAGATCAAAGGACTGGGTGGACATGGATATGATGTTTGTAAAGGATATAATGAGCCATGTTATTGAGCCGTTTACATATATATGTAACTTATCATTTTCAACAGGAATATTTCCAGATAATATGAAAGTAGCTAAGGTAGTTCCTCTTTTTAAAAATGGTGATAAATGTGTGTTCAACAATTATAGACCTATATCCTTGTTACCACAGTTTTCTAAAATTCTTGAAAAACTATTTGTGAACAGACTAGATCAATTTATAGACAAACAAAATATTCTAAGCAACAGTCAATATGGGTTCAGAGCTAAAAACTCTACATCAATGGCTCTCATGGAATTAATGGAACAAATAACAACTGCTGTCGATCAAAAACAATATTGTGTCAGTATTTTTGTTGATTTAAAAAAAGCATTCGATACTATTGATCACACCATTCTCCTTGAAAAACTGAACAAATATGGTATTAGAGGACCAGCATTACAGTGGGTATCTAGCTATTTGAAAGATAGGAAACAATTTGTACAAATAAATGATGTAAGATCTGACCTCTGTAATATCACATGTGGAGTTCCCCAGGGCTCTGTGCTTGGACCAAAGCTATTTATTTTATATGTGAATGACTTGGTAAATGTGTCAGGACTCCTTAAATGTATACTT
>JBBPBX010019192.1:0-44712 GCA_038048925.1 Garcialebias charrua
GTTTCTTCCATTTTACACCAACCATTTGAACAAGCATGGGGATTAATTATTGACAAAGTTGTTTAAAGGAAAAATATTGTAAGCTCTAAGTATTTTCAAGAGTACATAAAGAGTTTCCTATCTCAGATAATAAAATGTGACATTAGCTAAGATCAGTCATAGATTAAGTCAAGCAAAGATCAAAGACCAGCTTGCTATCAGAAGTAATAGAGTGAAAAGAAGCACATTCGGATTATGGGGATGTAATTCTCTGCAGAGGTTTGATTCTCTCCAATAAACATCTATAAACTCAGGCCATTGCTGAGCTCTCAGAGAAAATTAAAAAACAAAATTGCCTTCATAAATATTAATCTGTGTAAGGCAGAGGTTGTGCCCTTCACAATGATTCAGGCTCTCAGGAGCACATTTGTCAAGAGTAAACAGTATCCTCCTGTTTACCTAATGCTGAACATTTGCTAGGTGAGTGGGTATAATTGATGCCCTCATATTCTATTCTTCAGGATGTAATTAAACAAGGTCTGCTATAGAACACATTCATCTCCCTTTTCCCCTACACACTCGCATAAGCACACTTTAGTGCCGAGCACACTTCTGCACGATTGCACCCTCATCCATTTCTTCAACAGCAGGGCCTGGATTTCACTTGGAATTAAAGGTGAAGAGCAAGTTAATTTCACAGCTTTTTGACAAGTTATCAACAATCCTGCACATGTGACTGTTCTGGAGATGGCCTTTGCCATAATGGTTTTGTTTTTTGAGGGGTAAAATAATATTAATTGCTTGCCTAAGTGTGACCAAATCATTAGTGAGCAATGAATAAGCCAATAATACATTTCTATGCCTCCATGCCTTTTATTGTCCATAATTTAAAAAAGAAACATGACACATAGAATATAATTGTATGGATAACCTATCTGTTCTTTAAATTTACTCACGTTCCACTAGGCCTGAGCATTGGAGATAATATTATATTAAATCATACAAACAAAAATTAGATTATTAATAATAATATTTGCAAAGGGTGGGACAGTGGAGCATATTTTAGTGCTGTTGCCTCAAAGTGAGAAGGTCACAGGTATGCCTCAGACCTGGATTTTCTGGAGGGTGCATCGTGTTCTTCCATGCATTTGTGGGTTTTTCCTCGGGTACTCTGGCTTTCTCCCACATTAGGGGTGTAGCGGTACGCTAAAATCACATTTCGGTTCGGTTCAATTACAAGGAGGGTTTGGTTCGGTCAATTTTCGGTACATAAAAAAGACATATAAATGTTTATTTTGAAACTGTGTCAAGTAAACAATATGTTTGTATAAAAACAAATAAAAGCAACCATTTGGATGATATTTTAAATAAGAGAGAGAGAGAGAGAGAGAGAGAGAGAGAGAGTCAGAGAGAGTCTTTATTGTCATTTGCACCGCATGTGGTACATGTGATGAAAACGAGATTATGTACACAGGGTCCCAGTTACATCCAACAACAAATGCAAGAGAAAAACAGTAATAACATCTAGGATTAACTAAGAAAACATCAACTAGAAATACACTAAGCCCTAATGTAGTAGAAAAACATCATTATAAACAGCAGCACGAACATGAGTCTGTATGAGCAGATGGTCACAGATGAACACAGCAACAAGAAAACAGATCAGCATCAGCATGATGTGATATTTTGCAGTGATTATTCTTATTGTTTATTTATTCATGAGTCTAACAGCCTCAGGGTAGAAGCTGTTCCTCAGTCTAGTGGTTCTACATTTGATGCTCCTCAACCTCCGTCCTGAGGGGAGTGGGGCAAAGAGTGAGTGTGCTGGGTGAGTGAGGTCTTTCATGATGCAGGTGGCTCTTTTCCTGCATCTGGAGGTGTAAATGTCTGTGATGGTGGGGAGACTGACTCCAACAGACTTATGTGCAGCCTTCACCACTCTCTGTAGAGCTTTAATAAATAAACAGCATTCTTTACAATAAGTAAATTATACTAACAATAATAAAAAATCTTAGTAAATACAATAACAGCCTGAACCAGAACATTAAGCAGCAACAGACTGTTTACATTCTAACTAATTACATTCATTGATTCCACCTTAAAAGAAGGCGACAGAGTTCTCGTCAAAAATGTTTGCCTTAGAGGCAAGCATAAGTTAGCCGACAGGTGGGAGTCTGACATTTATGTTGTAGTTAAACAGTCCAATGATCTCCCGGTCTATATTGTTAGACCCGAGATTAAAAAAGGCCCATTACAGACTTTACATCGTGATTTACTATTACCATGTGGTTTTCTTCCTCTCGCCTCAGACGAGATGGAATCATCCAAAGAAAAACCAAGGCGACCTAAAACACGCCAGCAAAAAGGAAGCAATGACAGCTTTGAGGAACAAGTGTCTGATCATGAAGATCTTGGCTCTATCAATGTTTTTGACTTTGAAGACCTACTGGTGGAAACTAATGTATCACCCACAGGATAATGGCAACATTGTAGTGATTGTTGAACAACATCCCCCAAAAACATCTGGAACTTTCACTGAGGATTCTCCAGTAATTGCAGATCATCTAACTGCACCCGCAGCGATCTCCACTGAGGCAAGATTACTTGGAGAGACACCTATCGGAAATGACCCCAGTGAGTTCAGTTCTGAGGAAATTCTGCCATGTCAGACAACCTTGGAAAAGGAACCAATGTTCAACGAAACTTCAGAAGATTCAACTGTATCAGACAAATCCTCTAGTCAAGCAAGAGACATCATTGACCCAATGATACAGACCATTACTGATGCTGACCAGTGCCAAACTGACATTGACCCCCCTGGCAACATCACTGACACTTTAAGACGTTCAATCAGATACAAAGAACCTGCTTGGAGGTTGACCTATCCTGAATTAGGTAACCCACTTGCTACTGTAGTCCAGTCCTTATTTCAAGGCTTAGCTATAGCATTCACTGACTCTTTAAACGCACCTAAAGAATCAAAAGTAGAAACCGTGTGAAACATGTACGAGGACGTACATTAGGAAAGGAGGGGAGGATGTAACCCCAGTTACAAGTACATTTTAATAGTTAATAAATAAGTTCACAAAAAACAAAAACAGAAAAAAATAAAAGTTTTATATAAAAATAAAAAACTATATTATGATAAATAAGTGTGAAGATCTTCTGAAACAGGTTAGTAGGGTAATGTTTTCATTTGGACAATGTTGTAAACTGTTGGGTAGTTAATAAAGTTTTAACAAAATAGGCCCTCCCTCACCCACAAAGCTGAGCACAGCATTCAGCTAGCAACAGGACACAGAAAATACCGCATGGCTGAGCAGCAGCTGCTGGCACAGCGATATTGAAGAACTGTCGAGAGTTTTCAGTTGAAATCTCGATCTTTTTCCTTTAATAGAAGAAGGGTGTGAGTTTGAAGAGATTATAACCACTTAAATAAGACGAGTTTTGGTAAGTTTCCTTTTGTAAATGTCTTATTTTGTGTGTTAGCACATGTGTTAGCATCAAGGCCATAAGCCTGTTTAAACACTGTTTTAGAGCGTGAGTCGATGTTCACTGGTAAATTACTTTATTTTGAACATTTAATACTTCTGTATATTTATTTTATTTTCACTGTTGGGTTTAATTTATGTAAAAATGTATTTTCACTGTTGGGTTTAATTTATGTAAAAATGTATCCAGTTACTGGTGAATACAGGCGATTAAGCTGAGGGGGCAACCTCATTTGGTGTTTTTTTCTTTTGCCACATGGCCTGCTAATGGCTTGATTAACGGTTATTTAACTTTTATTTTGTTTTGTCAAATGGACTAAAAACATATATTCTTCATGGCCTGTCCTACAGGCCAGGTTTTCATCCCCCTGGAGAATATTTCAGGTTTTCATCCCCCTGGAGAAGATTTCAGGTTTTCATCCCCTTGGAGAAGATTTCAAGTTTTCATCCCCCTGGAGAAGATTCCAGAGTTTGGACTTCAACTTCAGAGAGCTGAATGGCGAGCCAGCCCTTAGGGTGTTACTTCTAGGACCGTTGTCGACTCGACGCAAGGTTTCACCTTCACCCTAAATACACTACTACGTCAAGGCTGTGGTAGGATGCTACACCTGCACTTCAACAACATTCAGATGTATTTTTGTAGATCCAGAGCTTTAAAAACTCATAGTTTGTGTTATTGATCTGGACCGATCTGATTTACCTGATAAAGGTTGTTTAAATGCAGCTGCTTTTAGCGATGTTTGCAACAACTTGTTGAACAACCGCTTTTCTTGCTTGTAGAAAATGTTCACGTTTGGATGACGTCGTTTCAAGTCTGTTAACAAGTTAGACGTGTTGTCTGCTACAGAGCCAATCTCTGTGATACAACGTCCACACACAGCTTTGGATGTGCACTCGTGTTTTAACAAGGAAGCCATAACGTTCACAAACAGGAGACCGCAGCGAGAAGCTAGGCTGCTAATGCTACGCGTGCTACAAGATAATAGCGCCGTGCTGAAACTCGCCTAGGAATTTTAGTTCTGTGGCGCATATATTTTCCCATTAATAATGTTTAATAAGTGAAAAAAATAACCAAAACGGTGCACAGGTGGACCGAACCGAATGTACCGTACTGAAATGGTTCGGTACACCCACGTGTACCGTTACATCCCTATCCCACATAGCCCAAACATGCACAATAGATTAATTGGTAACTCTAAATTGTTCCTAGGTGTGAATGATTGTGAGTGGTTGTCTGCCGTGTTAGTCTTTATGCGTTCATGTGATGGCGTTTCAACCTCTCCAGTACCTTGCCTTTTGCACAAAGACTACTGGAAATAGGCCCCTGCTCCCCTCAAAGAAAAAGTGGGTAAAATACGGATAGATTTGATATTTACAAACATTTGAGTCCATTGCAAGTGTTAGGACATGGTCTTCAATTTCAGAAAAAAAGTAAACTGAAAATCTTGTCTTTCACCCATTTTGCCATGAATGGGTTGTTTTCTACTTGAAACAACATATCTACAGTTTTGAACTATTCACATCTTGTTAAATAAGTAATTGTTAGATCTATGAGTTGATAAAAAATGTGTTTGGTTGTTTCATTGGTGTTGGGATAGGCCTTTAGATATGGAATACCTCTTCTGATGAAAACCTGTTCACCCCACTTTAATACTATAGTTTCATCCACTCTTAAATTGCCACTAAATGTAAGTCATGTTTATCTCTAGGTGACTCTGGGATGGACTGCTGTTCAGGGTCTATCCAGCCTTTGACTCACTGTTGGCTGTATACACCTACTTCTTGCAATCCTTCTCAGCAAGGCAGATTAGGAATATCAAGGTTCAAGGTCACATTACTTTCCTCAAGGGCCAGTTGGGTTTACAGTTGGCTTTAATACAAGGATGACAGCAAGGTGGAGGCTTAAACATGATGAGCCATTCTTCTGCTTTTATGGGAGTTCACACCTATGTGGCCTAAATGTCATCTGGAGAAATGAAGAAAACCCAACGTTCAACTGATGATGTCATCACTCAGGAACTGACCCCATGCTGACCTGCTGTAATTGCTTATGCAAATGTCTGATTTTAAGCCAATTTGTTGGAAATATGAACTCTAGGAGCACATATTCAAACACACCCTGTATGGGAACATCAGAGTATACATTTGAGTCAAGAGGTACCGCTTGCACCCTTTTTAGAAGTTTTATTTTTGTGATTATTCATGATAGAAGATTATATAAATACACAAGCACATGCAGAATTGGGGAACGCAGAAAGAATACAGAAAGTTCACCATCCTGTCAACTTTTGGCTGCTAATTATACTTTTTTGGACACACATTTATTCTCACCACAGTTTGAATTTTTCTTCAGCCATTATTTATACAGGTTAGTCTCACTGAGTCACGAGGACTCGTAAAAAAAATACCAGTTTTAAACAAAAACACAGATTTGAGCAAAATTATATAACGTAACCATTTTTCAAATATATTTTTGTACTTTTACTGATGTTTGTCTGGGTGTCTTCTGGCATCTGCTGTCATTTTATTCTCGTTTTTTTAATCTGCTGATTTTGTCTGCGCATGATTAAAAAAATGCATGAGCTGAGTTAAATTGGGTTCTAAGAGTATCTCACTTCCCGTTGTCTATCTCAAAAGTCTCGGAGCCTCAGTGAAGGAAGTCTGCTTGGCGGCCCTGCAGCTGTGTCCTTCAAGCAGCCTTCTTAACTAAACTGGCAGTGATTTGCAGCTTTTCAGCCTCATTGCATTTAGGCAGTTTCTAATTAAAACCCAACATGTCTGATAAGTATGCAGGTTTTCGTGGTAATTTGATGCTTGCTTATTGGAATGGTATGTAAGGGAAATTTAGATCTCCCAGAAATAGCTGAATTGTTGACAAGCATAGATCTAGTTGATTGCAGTTGATTGTCAAAGCTGATAAAAGTGGTCTGCGCACCATCTTTAATGGAAGTTTTTTTTAAAACAGTAATGAGATCTGCTGTTATGTTGGGTTTGAAGATGGTGGCACTACAAAAACACAAACAACCTAAATAAAACACAGACACAATCCCATTTACTAAGATCTGGGAAGATCCACACAGTTCCCGTTGCATAGAAGAAGCCCACATGTTAAAGGACACGTCTCACCCTGGACATGATCTGTTTGAACTGCTACCATCAGGGAAAAGATACAGATCAATTAAGACAAGAACAAACAGATTTAAAAGTAGTTTATATATGTCAGCCATTAGTGAACTTAAAACAAACAGTAATAAGAACTGAGTAAATGCAAAAAGGGACAACTTATGTAATATCATTATGCTTATGTTGTGAATTTGGAGTGTTTAAAATCTGTAATTTTTATCAGCCAGCCAGCCGACCGGACGGACGGACAGATGATTTATATTATAATGGGTTTTTTTGCAGACTCTGCCGGTCTGTTGTGGTGAAGAGGCAGCTAAGCCGTGAGGCTTAGCTCTCTGTTTGCCAGTTTGTCCACAATCCTACCCTCACCTATGGCAGCAAACTTTGTGTAGTGACCGAAAGAATGAGATCACGGTTACAGGTAGTGTGGAGAGAGTGAGTGGCAGAGAAAGCCCAGGAATCCTACATCTGAGAGAGACTCATAGTAGAACTGCTGCTCCTCCACATCGAGAGGAGCCAGTTGAGGTGGTTCAGGCATCTGGTAAGGATGCTTCCTGGGTGCCTCCTAGGGAGGTGCTTCAGGCATGTCCATCTAGCAGTAGACCTCAGGGAAGACCCAGGACATACTGGAGAGATTATGGCTCTCTGTTGGCCTGGCAACACCTTGGGGTCCTCACAGAAGAGCTGGAAGATGTGGCTGTGAAAAGAGATGTCTGGGCCTCCCTGCTCATGCTGCTGCCCCTGCAACCCGACTTCAGGACAAGCAGAACATAATGGGTGGATGGATGGATGGATGAACTACAGCATCAACAATGCTAGTACATGATACTGCATGCTTAGATAATAATTGTGGGCAAAGGCTAGAGAGACCATTTCATGAAACTAGAGAGTGAGGTTTGAGGTTTGAGCCCAGACGTTCAATGACAAACTGCTCCTCAAACCAAACCTTCAAGACTGGCTTGTTGTCTAATCTCATTTTTCAGAATATTGTGCATTAAAAGCAGTTTATTGTTGAATAATGGAACATCAGCCCAGGTAGAGGGAGTGCATTAGAGCACCCAGAATGGCAGAGTGGAAGCTGAGCTTGAGTTCTCCCCATGGCAATTTGCACAAACGTTTGCTACTGAGACAACTATTTCACTTATCTTGAGAAAGAAATAATCAAATTTTTGTGGGAATACCAAAACATCATAAACTAATAAAGGAAACTTACAATATCATATGAAGGATGAATGTACATCCCATGATAATGTAAACTGCAATGGCATAATAGATTTGTATTTATGATGAGCCAAAAATCTTAGCTAAAAAAACAATTGGGAGGGATTTTCTTGATTATTTAAATTATGAATAACTTGGATTATTGTGTAGGCAGTCAAATTCAGTTTTTTGTTGTTGTTTGTTTTGTCTCCTCCCTGGGCTTCCACCTTACCGTGGTGGAGGGGTTTGAGTGTCCCAATGATCCTAGGACCTATGCTGTCAGGGACTTCATGCTCCTAGTAGGGTCACCCAAGGCAGACAGGTCCTAGGTGAGGGACCAGACAAAGTGCAGTCCAAAGACCCCTTATGATGAGTAAAATAAATGGATTAAATGTTTCCTTGCCCGGACGTGGGTCACCGGGGCCCCACTCTGGAGCCAGGCTCGGAGGTGGGGCACGCTGGCGAGCGCTTGGTGGTCGGGCTTTTACCCATGGAGCCCGGCTGGGCACAGCCCGAAGAGGAGACGTGGGTCCCCCTTCTCATGGGCTCACCACCTGTGGGAGGGGCCAAAGGGGTCAGGTGCAATGTGGAATGGGTGGTGGCCGAGGGAGGGGACCCTGGCGGTCTGATCCTCGGTTACAGAAGCTGGCCATTGGGACGTGGAATGTCACCTCTCTGGTGGGGAAGGAGCCTGAGCTAGTGTGTGAGGTTGAGAGGTTCCGACTAGAAATAGTCGGACTCACCTCAACGCATGGCTCTGGCTCTGGAACCAGTTTCCTTGAGAGGGGTTGGACACTCTTCCACTCTGGAGTTGCCCCTGGTGAGAGGCGCCGAGCAGGAGTGGGCATACTTGTTGCCCCCCATCTTGGTGCCTGTACATTGGTGTTCACCCCGGTGAACGAGAGGGTAGCCTCCCTCCGCCTATGTGTGGGGGGACGGGCTCTGACTGTTGTTTGTGCCTTTGCGCACACTTTTTGGAGTCATTGGAGGGGGTATTGGAGAGTGCACCTCCTGGGGACTCCCTTGTTCTACTGGGGGACTTCAACGTTCACGTGGACAATGACAGTGAGACCTGGAGGGGTGTGGTTGGGAGGAACAGCCCCCCTGATCTGAACCCGAGTGGTGTTCTGTTATTGGACTCCTGTGCTCATCATGGATTGTCCATAATGAACAACGTGTTCAGGCATAAGGGTGTTCATATATGCTCTTGGCACCAGGACACCCTAGGTCGCAGTTAGATGATCAACTTTGTTGTCGTCTCATCTGATCTGCGGCCGCATGTCTTGGACACTCGGGTGAAGAAAGGAGCGGAGCTGTCAACTGACCACTACCTGGTGGTGAGTTGGCTCCGATGGTGGGGGAGGATGCCGGTCAGACCTGGCAGACCCAAACATATTGTGAGGGTCTGCTGGGAACGTCTGGCAGAGTCTCCCGTAAGACGGAGCTTTAACTCCCACCTCCGGGAGAGCTTTGAACACGTTCCGAGGGAGGCGGGGGACATTGAGCCCGAGTGGGCCATGTTCCGCACCTCTATTGTCGAGGCGGCTTATCGGAGCTGTGACTGCAAAGTTGTTGGTGCCTGTCGTGGCGGCAAACCTCGAACCCAGTGGTTAACACCGGTGGTGAGGGATGCTGGTCCACATTGCCAGCAGTAAGTCAGGCTTGTTTCCAGTGAGAGTTGGACTCCGCCAAGGTTGCGGTTTGTCACAGATTCTGTTCATAACTTTATGGACAGAATTTCTAGGCACAGCCAAGGTGTTGAGGGGATCTGTTTTGGTGGCCTTAGAATCAGTTCTCTGTTTTTTGCAGATGATGTGGTCCTATTGGCTTCATCAGGTCGTGATCTACAGCTTTTGCTGGAGCGGTTTTCAGCCGAGTGTGACGCGGCCGGGATGAGGATCAATTCCTCCAAATCCGAGGCCATGGTCTTGAGCCGGAAAAGGGTAGGGTGCCCTCTCTGGGTCGGGGAGGAGGTCCTACCCCAAGTGGAGGAGTTTAAGTATCTCGGGGTCTTGTTCAAGAATGAGGGAAAACTGGAGCGTGAGATCGATAGGCGGACAGGTGCAGCATCGGCAGTGAAGCAGGCACTGTACTGGTCTGTCGTGGTGAAGAGAGAGCTGAGTCAAAAGGCAAATCTCTCAATTTACCGATCGATCTACGTTCCCACCCTCATCTATGGTCATGAGCTTTTGGTTGTGACCGAAAGAATGGGATCTCGGATACAAGCGGCTGAAATGAGTTTTCTTCAGGGTGTCTGGACTCTCCCTTAGAGATAGGATGAGAAGCTCGGTCATCCGGGAGGGACTAGAGTGGAGCCGCTGCTTCTCCACATGGAGAGAAGCCAGTTGAGGTGGCTCGGGCATCTGGTTAGGATGCCTCCAGGATGCCTCCCTAGAGAGGTGTTCCGGGCATGTCTCACCGGGAGGAGACCCAGAGGAAGACCCAGGACACGCTGTAGGGACTATGTTTCTCGGCTGGCCTGGGAACGCCTTGGGATTACTCCAGAGGAGCTGGCCCAAGTGGCTGGGGAGAGGGAAGTCTGGGCCTCCCTACTTCGGTTGCTACTCCCGCTACCCGACCCCGGATGAGCGGAAGATAATGGATGGATGTTTGTTTTGTTTTTTCCCAGTATATTTTGTTGAGAACAGTGCATAAAATTGTGTTGTGCAGCAGCATTTTCTGAACTGGTTTTATTGCTCTGGAAAAAAATATACCGTATATATATATTGTCTTCATTTGAGTATTGATAGTGTATATTAAATGAACCACAGCATAATTTAGCACACAGTGATTGTTTCATAAGGTTGATATAAATGTTGTAGCAATGTTCTGACCAGTGAATACATCTCAATATTTGCATGTTTTTCTTCATGCTATTCATCACCTTCATGCTATTCATCAGACCAAAAAACATGCTTGTTAGGCTGATTGGTGACTCTAAATTGACCCTAGGTGTGAGTGTGAGAGTGGATGGTTGTTTGGTGTGAGTGAGACAGGTCCCTCTTGTAAATGAGTCCCCGTGACTCAACGAGGCTAGCCTGTATAAATAAAGGTTGAATGAATGAATGAAAAATCACACCCAGCATTTCTGAAGGAGCATCTTTGAGCAGCCAAAATGACACCCTTAAAGTTTTGAGTATCTTACACTTACTGCCAACCTTCTGCTGGTATGGTGAACACAAATTTAATGTGTCTCATGAGAATTAAATCCTGGCAACGTTCTGGGCAGCATGGCAAAATTTGGGCTAATTTATTAATTTATCAGTGTGAGATTATCAAAATGTAGTTTATTTATTTATTTCATGTACAGTGTATATGTATTTTTGCTCATTTGTCAATTCAAACCAACACAGCCCTTCTCTTTCCATATATCAAGTAGGATGAACCCTGGGGAGCTGCCTTGTACCAGTAGACATCCTCATCAGATCTTATCATCTGTGCTGGAAAACAATCACATAGACAGGGGGAGGGCTAGCTCCATTTGTGGAATACTAATGCAGAAACAGGGCATCATCAAGATCAGCTCAGAGAGGCTTGATAAATACAGCCCAGGCATGAATTTAAAAAACACAATCAGCAAGTCTTGTAGGACTCTTCTCAGAGGAATTAGAGAAAGAACAGGTGTTTTACAAATGAACTGTGTAAGGTAGGAGTTGAAGGAGAAATAGGAAAGACCTTTTGAGTAGCTGTTGTAAAAAGTTCTCAAAGAGACGCTGCTTGGTGACGGCAAAATACTATAAACCATTTAAAAGAAATATAAAAAAATGCATACCATACCATACCATACCATTTTATTTATAAAGCACTTTAAACAGGAACAAGATCAAACCAAAGTGCTGAACAAACAAACAACAGGCAACACACACAATGAAGTACAGAACAAAAGACATAAAAACAATGCAGATCATAAATAAAACGACCAAACACAGATCAGCTGATGTTGAAAGCAACAGAGTAGTAGTGGGTCTTTAAACTGGATTTAAAAACCGAGAGGGAGGTGGCCTGTCTGACAAGCAGCGGTAACTTGTTCCAGAGTCTTGGGCCTGCTACAGAGAACTCTTGTCACCTCTGAGTTTAAGACGAGTCCCTGGAACTCTTAAAAGTACCCGGTGCACTATTTAGAGAACCCCAGAAACAGATGAAACTTGTACAGTTGAAGTACACAGCATGTCCTGAGTGATATATTTCCTGTAGAAGCAAAGCTCTGGTTACTCGCCTGAGGAGGTACACATAAGTCAGTGTCAGAGTCAGAGTACTTTTATCAACATTGCACAAGTGTGCACCAGTACAACGTGAATATGTACGCACAGTCATCCTGAAGGGACTACGTGTGTGAAGCTGCTGCTATCAGGACATCATATGAGACATCAAAAGATGTCCTTCAGCGCGGCCTCTCCCATTCGTATCGGGATGAAGGTTATAGGTGTGAAATCAAGGAAAGAGCCATGAGGGTAGTAACGTTGGTATTACAAAAAAGATAAATCACATTTTGTCTTTCAGGACACCATATGAGACATCAAAAAACTCTACCAGCAAGTACACATTTAAGACAAATCACATTTGCATTTGAGGGCAAAGCAGTGAGACAAGTCCATGAGCTCCATTCAGATTAGCCAGAGTTCTGATGATGACGTGATCAGCCAGCCTATCTGACTCAGAGGACACAGAATAGTTCATCCATCCATTATCTTTTACCCGCTTCTTTCATTTTTGGGTCACGGGGGTCGCCGGTGCCCATGTCCAGCAATCACTGTGCGTGGGGCAGTGTACACACTGGACGGGTTGCAAATCTATCACAGGGCCACAAAGAGACAAACAACCATTCATTCTCTCACTCACACCTAGGGTCAATTTAGAGTTACCAATCAGCCTAACATGCATGTTTTTGATCTGTGGGAGGAGACCAGAGTACCTGGAGGGAACCCACGCATGCACAGAGAGAACATGCAAACTCCACCCAGAAAGGCCCACAGATTTGAACCAAGGACCTGCTCACTGAGAGGCAGCAGCTCTACCAGTTGCACCACCGTGCTACCCTTCTAATATACTATCAGTGATAAACAGCTTTCATGCATCTATTGGAGAGATGGTGCTAAACCCAGGTGCAGGCCCTGACTGACTTCTCAGTAAATTGTGGCTTGGTGTTAAAAGAGGCATACAGATTTTTAAAATAATTTATATATAAAATCATATATATAATAATATAGAATAGGTTGCCTAACAGGTTTGCATTTGTTACAAGGAATTATGAATACAGTGAGTCTCTACACAACAAATGCAGTGATATCAGCTGGCTTACTAAACTAGTGTAATGTTAGCTAGCTTAAGTACTAACATTATGTTGTAGTTAGCTAAGAGTGTCTACTTACTTAGCACTTTGAGATTTTTTATTAATGAAAAGTGCATTATAAATGGAATTCATTATTATTATTATTATTATTATTATTATTATTATTATTATTATTATTATTATTATTATTATTATTATTACTTTGTTGACCAACATGATATTCTATCACAGTAAAGTCATGGAGTTGGTAAATGCAGATAATACATGTATGCTGCTGTGTCAAACTGACCTCCTAGTGGTGAGACTGCATGTCTCAGATGTGTAAATGAGACAGAAAATGTATCTTGACAGTCACAGTTGGTAAGAATCAAAGGTTCCCAAAGAAAACCCTTGAGATTCTATAGGAAATGCTTGGGGTCATTTTTGACCCCACTCATGAAAAACTGGGGTAGTGACACAAAAACTGCAACTTCTAAAAATGTAAAAAAACATTTAAAAAAATTCAAATGGCTTGAAGTCACAAACATGTTTTATGAGGAATACCTGGAATATGGAAGAGTAAAAACTTTTAATTTCAGAGTTTTTGAAGAATAACAACCCTCGGGTCATTTTTGACCCCACTTATGCATCTAAGGGTTAATCATTGAGAAAGAACAACCTTTTTCCAGTAAATCCTGAAGGAAAGTCAGGAGCTGAGCCAGGTTGCATGAGTAAGAAATAATATTTCTCTCTGTGCACCAAGCTTCAAAAATACGCCACTTCTGTGTGTAGAGAGACTATGTTGACCTAGCACGGGCATTTTGGATGGTTTTCACCACATTTTCCGGCAGGCCTGATGCCATCAGCTTGTTCTTTTCTGCCAACAAGCTGAAATCTTTAACAGTTCTCAGCCTAAGCGACGAGACTGCTTTTTCTGGTGACATAGTTTGACCCTGAAGAAGAGCAGTTGACGTGTCCAGTTCCCCTCCAAGGGCCTTGGAGGCTGTGATCCCTAGGGGTCAAACAAGTTGGGGAGAAGGCCCCGGTGTGCTACCAGGCTACTCTGACCGAGAGCGATCGAGGGCAGATGCAACCTGTCGTCCTTATTAGACGAAAGTTGAGCAGAATGTCTGTTCTTTCTCTCCTTGTTTCGGGTCATGAGACTGAAGAGCTGTGAGTTTTGTAAACAAGCAGATCTCCTGACCCCAATTTGTTTCCTGGATGGGTCTAGTTTACTGGTCCTCAGCCTTAACGAAGCGTTGGAGCCAGACAAATTGCCCTGGGTTTGTGTTTCACCCGTTGGGGGAATATTGTTTAAAAGTAGAACTGAACCAGCACAGTGAGAAAAGTCACGTGCTGCCAGGACACTGCTTGAACATTGCATGTCGCCCATTAATGATAAGGGAACAGCTGCAACGTGAAAACGTGGAGATGGTTCTTCGTGGTTGACGGGCTTTAAATTGTTTGGTGATAGAGAGCCCAGTTCCCTTCAAATAACAGGAAGAGGAATCTGATTCAGCTCTGATTTGTTTATACACACAGCAGTTTGAACACAAATGCCTTTGTGAACGTGTGAAGCTGGTGTTTGCCTGAGGGCTTCTGACATTGTCTCCCCGTTGTTAGATTCTGTCGGTGCACCTCCCTAATGTGCGGACATGTCACGTGTTTGCTTGGTTAGTGTATTGACCGCCCCGTCATTCACAATGGAGCGGGGGCTTGAGCACGTGACCCCCCTCACCTGTCTCCGTGAGGGGCCTGCTTGCAGACGTCTCTGTGCTTGTCCACTGCAAACGAAGCAGAGGCACCTTGCCGGGGCTCATTGATTATTCTAACACCCCGTGAGCCGCGAGGGAGGGGGGAGCGGCCCCCTCCCTTTATGAAGGCTGGTAGGCCAGAGGGACCTGTTCTGCTGAAGTTAAGTTGTGTTTGTTGTTGTGTTTTTTTTTTGAGTCAATAAAACAGAGAGGGCCTGTTTTATGAGCTTTATTCGTACATATGTGCGACGACATATGTGAATTTATGTCACTCACAGCAGGAAAAACATGATTTGTGCATGTAACATAGTCACCAGCTTTTTGTACGTGCTACAAATAAAGTCTGGACATAAAGGGATCATTTCCGATACCGAGTGGGCGGGTGATCGTGTAAAGTCAAGATGTGAACCTGGTTCATCAGGCACGCTTTTGTCTAACGTCCCGGTTAGCCGAGGAGGCCCGGTTTTGTCTGGTTGCCTGGCGGGAGACGAACCTGTTCTTGCTCCTTGCGTGTTCAGTGCGAGGTGGGCCCGGCAATTGTCTTTGCCGGGGCTCGTCCTCGTACGCCGACCGTTTTTGCGGTGGGACACGTGTTGCCGAGTGGTGTCGAGACTGCGCAGGTCTGCTTCTAGCAGATTCCCTGGGGGGGGCGAAGCTTCTCCTGGGAATGCCCACCCGGAGAGCCTCAGCCTGTTTGCGCCTTTGGTCCAGCTTGGTCTGTATCCGATCCAAAGCTTTCCCAAATAATCGCGTCGGCTCTATCGAGTGGTGGAGAAAAGGCACCTTTTGTCCCTCGGGGAGATCCGTTAATGTCATCCACAGATGGCGTATCGTGATGACCACTTCCGCCATGCCTCTGCCTTGAGCAACAGCGGCTGTTCCCATCATGCGGAGCACGAAGTCTGTTGCCCTGCGGGCTTCATCCAGCAAGTCAGCGGCAGCTTGCTTGTCCGTCGTTACCTGGAGCTGTTGCAGTTTTTCAGCCAGGTAAGCCTACATCAATGCGGACGCGTTCATGGCGCATGCCGCGAACCCCTGAGCTCTGTAGCATTACTCAAGCAGAGAAGCTGAAGCTCGGCAAGCCTTACTGGGAAGAATAGGTTTTGTCTTGGATGACTTTGGAGCCAGGTGAGACGCCAGTGTGTCCTCAATTTGAGGCACATCGGCTATTCCTACCTGATCCATCCTGTCCACATCGAGGAACTGTGACAGAGGTAAGAGCATGGGGGCTCTGGGCTGAGGCCAGGTGCGAGTTAGTTCTGTAAGGAAGTCCGAGAACACGGGCATCCTTTGCTTCAGGGCGGCCTGCTGCTTTGAATAAAAATAGTTTCCTGCCAGCCTCGTGACCTGTTGGCAAGGCGGAGGCTCCGGCCATGGGATGTTCAGCGCGTCCGTTGCTCTGTGACACAGGTCGAACAGAGCAGGGATGGAAAAGTCAGTTTCCGGGAACACAGGTACTGGGGTCTGGGAGAGGTCTTCCTCTTGTTCCCCGTCTTCCACATCTGCGTCCTCCGTGGGAAATTCGCCTGAGGCTGAAATCGAGATCTTGTCCTCGTTCATCATGCCTCGAGTGTCGAATTCGACTGTTAAGTCCACCATAGGGGCCAGCACGTCAGGGCTGTCGCCCCATGCGGCTCGTGCGCTGTCGTCGAGCCATGTTCTCGAGCTCCGGCGTGGGAGTGAGGTGCTCGGTGGTGTATGGATTCATTGGCACTGCTGGGGCGCCCATGGCCTTGGCTACGAGCCCGGTGCCACAGCACTGCCTCCAGCATCTGGCTGCAGTGTGGGCAAAAGTCGGGCGTATCCAGCGCCATTTTTGCGTGTAACATCCCCAAGCAGACGGGACAGGCCTCGTGGGTGTCCGTCGCTGTGAGGGAGAAACTGCATCCACTAGGACAGGCGCGCGAAGTTGGGCTCGCCGTCCTGCTGGTTTTCTTTGAAAGTCTTGTCTTTCGCTTTCCTTTCTCCTGGAGGCATGTCCGAGATAAGGTGAGCGAGTCCTTCCAGAATCTTTTTTCTTTTGATTTGAGATGTCTCCTCCGTCGCGTCGCTTTTGCTGGCTAGCCTCGCTACAAGTTAGCGAGGGTAGAGGCTGTGACGCAGTTAGCTCCGTCGAGCGAAGCAGTCTGTGGAGAGAGGAGAAGAAAAAAACTTTGGGATTAAGCTTTTGCTAGTCCAACAGTATGTAGGAATAATTCTCTGTACGCTCTGTGTAGGGAGCAAGCTCACCTCTAGTTGAGCGATGAAGCAACAGAGAAGTCCCACGAAGAGAGGTAGTTCAGGTTTAAGCGAGGTGAATGGCAAATAAGAGAAAGATGGATGGGCGTCAGTCGCTTAAATACCCAGAAGGCGGGGCCTCTGGCGCGACGTTGACACCCTAGCCGTAAAAGCGTGAATGTATTCCTTCAGGTAATCGCGCGGGGGTGCAATTCCCATAGCATATGTTGCACCGAGAGAACCAAACTGAAAGGGAACTCTGCCTTGTGTGGCACTTACCAGTGTGATGCTTTATGTTCATTTCTGTTCTGAACTCCTCACCCAAATCATCAGAGTCATTCCACAAGGCAACAGTAATCAGTCACCTCCTCTCTGCATGAGTGACATCAAGCTGTATGCCAAAAATTAACAAGACATCGACTAACTAATTTATATCACTAAGATACACAGCAAAGAAAATGTTATATCATAAACAGTGTTGGGTGTAACGCGTTACTTAGTAACGCGTTACAGTAATGCCATTACATTTTTCAGTAACGCAGTAGTGTAACGCTAGCCTGGTTAAAACCAGACCCTGTCTTCACTTCGCTTCAGACTAGGGTCTGGGACCTCTCCATTTTAAAACAATTCTTGCTGGAGGCGTTGCCTCTGCTGAGGAACAAAACCATTGGATATTTTGAACAAGGAAAGCATTCTGCTCCCTCCCCTCAGAGCCACCCCCCGTGCTCTGGTGAACTTGACTGACAACTGCTCCGCCTCCAGCTTTTCTCTGGCTGCCGCGCTGGAAATCCTGTGTTTATATGTTAATAAAACGTTTTAATAAAATACAATAAAACCATGGATCGCTGGTCCAGCTCACCAGAAGACCAGAAAATCTGATGGGACTCGAGCAGCAACGCAAAACCCGAGTTTAATTCTCGTGACAACCTCAGCCATTTCCTCCTTGTTCATTTCAGCGGAGGGAGAGAAGGAGGAGGGAGCGAGCGATCACTTGACTTTTGGCCCAAAAAACAAAAGAAAACTCCAGATAAGGGATTAAGAAGGGGAAATTAATAAATTTGTGTCACATATAAAACAGTTCTGCATCGCTTTGCATCGCTTTGAATGAGAACATGCCGGTGCTCGCTGACTGCGCGCTGGCAGAGCCCTTTTATAGGGCTCTGCGCGCTGGGACAGGTGGGGGCGTGGGTTAGGGTCCAAAACTCCGTCCCTTCTGTTCTCTGATTGGTCCGAACAAAAATCTACCGGAGAAATGGTTGTTAATGAGAGAAGTCCCAGACTGTGCAGTGAAGGGAAATGAGAATTGAGCGGAGCTGTGCAGGAAGGCGAGGGCCAGGCTAGTGTAACGCACTACTTTGAAAATGCCTGTAATATATTACAGTTACTAACAAAACCTTACATTCGTTACTTGCGTTACAATCAGGACCTTTCGGAGAATAGTTTTATTTATTTATTTTATTTTACCTTTCGGAGAAGAGTTGTGGGACGAGGACGACGGAGCAGACCATAGACATTATATATAGATATCTATGGAGCAGACTGTCACGTGGGGAAAACAAAGACGTATGCGATGACGTCGGAACGTCATACGTCAACGTACATAGACATATAAAGTAGGGATGCACCGATACCAGATTTTTGAAAACCGAGTACAAGTACAAGTACTTACATTGAAGTACTTGCCGATACCAAGTACCGATACCAAGTACTAATTAATATTTTTGAAAAAAATAATTCTAATGAACTTTAACTGTTTATTTTCATTAGACACTTCAAACATAAACAAAGTACATTACTATTGGTAATCTCCAAACTTGTACAAAAAATAAAATGTTTTACATTGAACTCTTACATAGTCTTAACAAACAGCCTCACTACATCTTTCACCTAAATGCATATTAAATTAACTGTACAAAAATAAAATAATGGCTTGGCAAATAATAGTACATATCTGTATGTCCAAACTTGCACAAAAAATAAAATGTTTTACATTTGAACTCTTACAGAATCTTTTTTAACAAACAGCCTCACCACATCTTTCACCTAAATGTGAATGAAAATTAACTGTACAAAAATAAAATAATGGCTGGCCAAATTATATATGTATCTGTAGTGTGTTTAGGTCTGGTGTAAGAATGTGAGGGGCAAGTTTTTTTTAATGAAAAGCAGCATTTCTGCATTATCAGCAGTTATTCTGTTTCGGCTTTCATCAACAATGTGTGACACTGAGCTGAAAAGTCTCTCACTGTCGACGCTGCTACATGGAGCTGAGAGGTACCTTTGTGCTAGTTTAGCCAGATCAGGGAACCGCACTTTATTAACTCCCCAGAACTGCAGTGGGTTGTCTTCCCGAGAAGTTGTAGGCTCTCCAAGGTAGGTCTCTAACTGAATTGCAGCACCAACTGGTGCTTGGCTCAGTGAAGATGACTCTTGCTCACCTGTGATCTCGTCAAACACACTGTCCAGACTGCTGCACGCTTGTACCTTGCGAGGCTTTCTAGCAGGTGGCTCTCCCAGATCCTCCTTTGGCTGTTCTTCGAAAACCCTCTGCAGCTCTGTCTTCAGCATGTCCTTGGCCTCCGTTGCAATGGTGGTGGTTGAAAAAAACGATCTTTGTACCTAAAAAAAAGGACAGTAATCATTTACAGGTAAAATAGAAGGAAAAATGTTAAGGCCCTGTCACACTGTAATGTTTTTAGACAAGTCATGCCAACTTGTGAAATATTTTTCATGTGCACATTACTAATATTACTTCCATTTTATTTATTTTTTATTCCATCTTCATCGTAGATGTTAAATTTTCAATGATTTGGCTCAAGTTGTCTAAAACGTGTTACAGGGCCCTTTAAATCATTATTATTATTATTTAAATCATTTTTATTTATTTATTTTACCTTGGATCCAGTACAGTTGAGATGCAGTAGAGTGAGGTTTTCTCAGCATCAGTGAAGCGCCTCTTGACAGCTTCAGCCAAAGTCGACTTCATGGTTTTGATCCCATGATCTTCATCAGTTTCTTTGTTTAGGACTCTCAGCAGCACAGTCACAGCAGGGATGACATCTGACACCAATGCATCAGAGCAGCTTACTTTTCGTGTCAACTCTTCAAACGGAGCCAGGACAATAATAGTTTTTTCTAAAATTGCCCACTGGTGAGCTGTAAGATTTTCTGGAAGCTCATGTTCAGATCCATATATTCCAAGAACCCTCTTCTGCTCAATGAGAGACTGTAACATGTAGAATGTACTATTCCAGCGAGTCTGCACGTCCTGCTGGAGTCTTTTAAGTGGTTGGTTGAGTTGCACTTGAATATCTTCAAGCCGGGAGTAGGCTAATGTGGAGTGTTTAAAATGTCCAACAATTTTTCGACCCACAGCCACTGCATCAGACACGCTTCTCTGGGCCAAAAGTCCCTCGTTCACCACCAGCTGGAGGGTGTGTGCGACACACCCTAAGCTTGGGAGTCCAGCATCATTCATGGCTTTTATCATGTTTTTAGCGTTATCACGAAGCACAACGTGAACAGAGCTTTTACTCACCCCCCACTCCTGGAGCATGTCATGAAGCACAGCTGCGATGGCCTGGCTCGTGTGCGAACCCCGAAATTGTTTTGCATTCAAGATGACTTTCCGTGATGTAAAATCCTCGTCAATCCACTGTGCGGTTAAGCTAATAAGAGACACCGGGCTAACGCTGCTTGTCCAAATATCAGTCGTCAAGCTAAGGCCCGAAACATCTTGCAGGAGGTTCTGAATGTGTCTCCTCACAAAGTCGTGTAGTTTAGGTAATGTTTTTTCTGTAATGTGGCGGCGGCTAGGAATCTCATACCTCGGCTCCAACACAGCAACAAGACGTCGAAATCCCACATTATCAACAACGGATAATGGCTGGTCATCAAGAGCGATGTATTGAGCAAGCGCCTCTGTGATTTTCATAGCGCGAGGGTTGTCTCTGGGCATTTTCTCCCGCTTCATCAAGGTTTGCTGCAAAGTTGGTTGTTGTTGTTTCCCGCTCCCTTGGGAAAACTGCTTGAACTCGCTGTCGTGTTGGCCTTTTAGATGTTTTATCAGGTTACTTGTGTTAAAGCTGCTAGCGTGTTTTCCTCCTCTGGACAACTTCGCTGAACATAATTTGCAGTCTGCCTTACTATTGTCACCTTCGTTCACCTGAAAATACTTCCACACCGCTGACATGACGCCTCCTCCACAACCCGCCTGCTTGTTTGTGCACGTCCTTGTCGTCTTCTTCTTCTTTTTATTTATGTGGCTGGCGTTTAGTCTGTTGCTCGATTCCGCCGCCTACTGGTTTAGAGCGTCCTTCTGCTGCTTGTTTGTGCTGACTAACGTGCTTGTCGTCTTCTTCTTCTTTTTATTTATGTGGCTGGCGTTTAGTCTGTTGCTCGATTCCGCCGCCTACTGGTTTAGAGCGTTTATGCACAAACTGAGCGAAATGAAACTTAAAACGAAATGAAACTTAAAACGAAATGAAACTTAAAACGAAATGAAACTTAAATGACACTGGTATCGGGTCCTGTGGTATCGGAGCACTTTTATGAGTACGAGTACGAGTAAACGTACATGGTATCGACCCGATACCCGATACTGGTATCGGTATCGGTGCATCCCTAATATAAAGGTACATAGACATACAGCAATGTCATTTTATGGATGGAAGTATTCATATTATTTTTCTTTTGTCACGAGAAAGGACAAGAACATTACAGTAGTGTGCAAGCTATGTCTGGGCCACAACAAGACACTGTCTACTGCTGCGAACTCGACGTCAAATCTTTACAAGCATTTACAAAGACAACACGCTAATGCTAAGCTAGCTGCTAAAGAGCCGCAGAGGGATGGTGCAAGTTTGATGCCACCACCGTTTAAGCAGGCTCGGCTTGAATTTCACCGCCAGGCAACCACTACAAAGGCTGAGGTAAACAAACTTGTAAACAAACATTTCAGATGTTTTATTTTTTATTTTGTTTTATTTTTTTAAAACATAAGTTTTACATTTTGAATGGCACGTTTACATATGCATTGTGCTTGTTATGTAGCACTGCTGTTTTACTTTTTCATCAAAAATGAGTGTCAAAAAGATCTCTAATATCATTATTGAAAGATAAAAATTAATACAGGTTAAATCTCAGGTATTAGAGTAATCCAAAAGTAATGTAACTAAGTTACTTTCAGAACTGAGTAACTAAGTAGTGTAATATGTTACTTTTTAAAAAAGTAACTAGTAATGTGTAACTAATTACTTATTTTGGGTAACTACCCCAACACTGATCATAAAGACTGGATAAATGTGGTTGAACAATGTCTCAAGAGAGGCAAGCTGATCACAACTGAAGGGGTTGAACTACATATGTCCATGACAGCTACAAATACCTTGGAATCTCAGGCAAATGGGAATCATGACACAGCTGCAAGAAAATCAGTCACCATCAAGCACCTACAGAGAGTAAGGTCCTGAAGAGCCAGCTGAATGATAAAAAAACAAAGTCCTGCTCTGGTTAGACCAAGAGGATGTAAATAATTTAGGTACTTGAAATGCAGTTATGTACTGGTCTGCTTTTATTTATCACAGCTCTTGGTAAGAAAGTTTATGCTCAATAGTCCAGGTATCAAATCCGATCATTCTCAATCAGTTCATCTGGACAGTTTCTTTTTAGTAGAAACGTTTCACCCTCACTCCAGAGGGCTTCGTCAGCCAGAGTAGTCCCAGCACTGATGTTACCCCACCAAGTAAACAACTTAAGTGGACAAACCAGATTGCTGTAGCCAAGATGGTTTCTGGAGGCTGTCCTGTCCCTCGTCGACTCCTCCCAGCAGTGGCGGCTGGTGATTTTTTTTATGGGGGGGGCGCCATAAATTTTTTTAAAGCATGTGTAGAAGTATGCATAATTATGTTTGTATACTGTAAAGTAAGTTTGTTCATGTTTTTATTTGTATATATCAGGTGTATCCATTTGTATAACACTATTATTAATAAAACATGGTTCATCTTCACCTTGTTTGAGGCATCAGTGTGAAAAGAGAATGGGAGTGTTCTGCTTCCACTTTTCAATTTTTGGACAACTTCTATCATATTCTGTTATAATTATTTTAGTAATACAAGTTCATAATGTAAATAGAATTGTGAGGGTCCAGACTTAAATAAGGACAAAGGTGTTCAAAAATCCACCAAATAATTCAATTTAATAGTTCCAAAAATAAACTAACAAAGAATTAAATTTCAATGAAAAATAAATCAAAAGATAATAACAAATTTGGGCCCAACTTAAACAGGTCAACTGAAGTCTAACAAGGAGGAATGATTCCAGATTAGATTTTAAATAACTGATTTATGGGGAAGAAAAATGATCTATTTTACTGTGATCCACCTGATGAGCTCCACCTATACTTAAGGCTGCAGTCAAGTACTCTTCGCTGGAGCATTGATGCCTACTCATGGTATTTATGCTTCTAGCCAGTTTGTGAGTACAGTACTTTGAGAGACACTTACCTTGTTTTTTGTTGTGTTTCCAGTCCTCGTTTCCATCTTGGTCCTGGGACCAGTTCTCACCCACAATGGATTCCACCGTGGAGAATCAGCCAGAAGATATGCACCACCCATGGCCTTATTAAAAAAATATTGAAAGATTATTGAAAGACTATTCAGTACAGCAGGACAGATTCTCTCTCCCAAAAGAGACGGACTGGACAAAAAAAATTCTTTTGAACTTGAACAATAAATTCTTGCTGCAATATTAAAATGTGTCAGTCCAAGTTTTGCAAATGGTGTCAGGAAGTTAAAATATTGTTCACTATTGACCCATTACAAGGTTGACTAGACAGTATTTTAATCAGAGTTGATGACAAACTGGAGTTGAAGTGATCAATGTCTATTCCTTTGTTAGGTCTAATGCTCCTTTTTTCATCAGACAACTTTTACTTCAATGTTTTTACTGGTTTTATTTTGTGTTAAATAAAAAAATTCAGAGGTATAATCATTCCTCTTTCTTATTTTATTTAATGACATTTAACCTGCAGGTCATCCCTGAAATTCTGACGCACACAGAATCACAAGCCCAAGTGTGAACGGTGTCACACAATAAAAACATGCACTATCTGCAGCATTGTTCTTTAAACTGGAACAACACTTTTAAAGTATTACAGAAAATATACATACAGTACGCACACTTAATGATACTGTAGGCCATTGCGTTAGGTAATACATTCAGCAAGTACTTTTACTTTAATACTTTAAGTATTTTTAAAAGCAAATACTTATTTACTTTTACTTAAGTAAAAACATTAATGTGGTACTTCTACTTACACTAGAGTACATTTTTGTCTGTTTATTTGTACTTTTACTTAAAGAGCGACTCCACACTCTGTGGATCGGTAACTCCTCCCCCGAAGCAGTTTGAAATTTTCCCTCAAAATAGGCGTGTCGAGAGTCGAGCAGGGGAGGAGGTTGAGGTTGTCCTGTGTTCACGCCCCCTCTAGTGGTAAACTCCCACCCCTCCCCAAGATTAGATTTCAAAATGGCGGATAGTCACGTCTTCAGTAAGTAAATACCTAAACTTTTACCAAAATAACAGTTGTAAAATGTTGTTGCGTGCATTTAATCACACACACACACAGCTTATGCGTATGCTTCTGAACACAGAACACATTAAAAACCTGTTTAGCTGCATGGCATGCGGTGTACAGCTGTGTTTTTGTCATTTTAATTTGCCACATCTTATTACTTAGCACATTCCAAAAGTAACGTTTCATAATAAATTTTATTATAAAATATTGATTTTTCCTACCCTCTATAGGGTAGGGTTTGTTTGACGCTTTGGCTTATTTTTGTTATGCAACCCAGAACTAAACACACATTGTTTTTTGAATTGACTATTAATTAGCACCAAACAGTGGTAAAATCTTTTATTTGGTTTCCAAATACTGTATCCGTGTTTAGAAACATTAGATAAGCTTGTACAATATATATTTGTTAGGACATGTATACAGTATTTGTTTAAGCTATGTGTCAGCTAATCAAAACTGGGCACAGCACAGCTGATAAGATTAATGAGAAAATATTGAGAAAATATTTCTTAATGCAAACCAAACCAATTGCAATAAATTTAACAATACATGTACTGTGTATCCTTTAAAATGTTCTTTTCAGATAACTGTGATGACTCAAAGCACCCAGCAGCCACACAGAGTAATTGCAGCCAGGATTACTTTAACCCAAGAAGATGATGCAGTCTCGGCCAGAGCTTCATCTCCTGAGACCTGCATCCACGACAATGTTGGTACAGCTGAGACCCTGGTGTTCGTTTCTGGCTGGAAGGTGGGGCATCCTGAAGGTGGTTGGGACTCCTCGTTCTGCTGTCCACTGCGTCCAAACAGAGGAGCTGGGGTGGTGTCCCATGTGTTTTCAGAACCTTTTGTTGTTTTGAAGTAACTTACTGTTAATAAAATGAATCATAGACAACTAGTTTTTGTAATCAATTTGTTTATTTATTTTTTCCCTCATGCATGAGGACAAATCTGGGACACGATGCAGCGGTCGACTTCCCTCACTCCATCCCGACCCTGGATATTTGCAGTCCTGAAAAGAGAAAAGATCAAAAGTTTAATCTGAGTAAATGTAACATTTTAATGGAGAAAGATGTTGATTCAAAATTTCACAGTGTCAACAAATCCCCAAAATGTTGGGACAGGTAGCAATGAACAAATAAACAAGAATTAATGTTGCATAAACTTTTTTTAAACTTTTTTTATATAAATGTCCGCCATAATAAAAGTAATAAATAAAATAATAAAAACATAATTAATAATATTAATACCTGCAGACAGAGGGTAGGGTACAAAAGTAATAAATAAAACATGAATACATGTACCTGGTGAATCAGCTCTCATATATGTCACCTCCAAAGTGACATGTCTACACGTCTCCTTGATGCTTGATGTCTGTGAAGCACGGCTCAGATTGGATGTGGAACGCCTCATGGAAATAAAAAAAGAACAACACATTTTAATCACCTTACAAACAAGCATACTGTACTTGTTTTCACTTTGTTGATCTGTTAAACAGATGACCCAGTGCAAAATAAATACTGCTGCCCATGATACTCATTCACAAGTACACATTATTTTATAAATACCTTTGATGCACAACATTATTATTTGCAGCAAAAGTACACCGTGTCTAAAACATCGTACTGTAACTAGTACAACAGCTAAAATTAGCGCCAGCTAGTCTCCATTGTTTTTTTATGTCACGGTCTTCTTTATCAGAGTTCATAAGAGTTCACACACTCTGCGGTGTTCATAAGAAACACTAGATTTTGAGCATTTAAACACAACCACAAACTAACGTTGATCAGCAACAGATAAAAACGCCACGACCTTGTGGGGCCACACCGAAGCAAGGCTGCAGGTCACAAACACAGCACATGAAGAAACACGTCATGTACTCAAAAGATAAATTATGGAATGAAAGGTGTAAAATGGTACTCACCTCCAAACGGATTGTAACCTGATGGTGTAAGGGTGGGTGAACATCAGTTTGAAGAGCTTTCTTGGAACATCGTGGCTCTTCTATGCTAATGCTATGTTGCTAATCGCTAATCCAACCCCTGAACTCTGGAGGGGGAGTGACCTGGGAGTGACCTTCTCGGGGGAGTGGCTCCACTTTTATACACAGGCAGCAGCGGATGTGACGAAATTGGGCGAAAATTAATGACTGTGCGAATCGTAAACTAATGAGAAAATCAGGGTGCAATACCACAGTTCAACCCATAGGACTACAGATACTCGTTTTTAGACCAAATATTGCCGATTTTAACTAATACGCACAAATACATGAAAAATAACTCAAAAATAGTGCTCAGAAACATTTTAAACACATTCTAGGGAGTTTATCAGCTAAAAAAAGTTAAATTTGGGTTTAGTTTCACTTTAAGTACAGTGTTTGAGTACTTTCTCCTCCACCACTGCTTTTAACTAGCATTTTGATACTTTCAGCAAAAAAAATGGCTACTTTTAGTGTTTTGCTACTCATCAATATTTTCCTCTTTTTGCTGAAGCTTAGCAGTTTAAGCATCTGTCTTGTAGCTACTGTCAGGAGATGTGGCAGAGTGAAGAAATATGTTTATAAAAAATGTTACATACTGAACCTTTAACACAGACACTGAGGAGTAAAACAGTTCATGACATGAGCTGAAGATGGACAGACAGGAGTCGTCTTCAGACATTCGGGTTTATAATAACTAGCAACTTTTATAATGTTGTACAATACACCACAGATAAGCACAACTAGTAGCTAGCTACTGTTGACTGACCACAACACAACACACCACGTCACGCACACAGAGATCAGCTCAAACTTTGCTCATGTAGCGATTCATTAAACTCACTTAATATTACTTGCTTACCTGTGTAGAAAGGCACCATTAATAATTACTGCTGTTCAACGTCGCTAGTTGCGTGTGTCAGCTCTGACTGTGTACAGAGATGGTCCCCCGCTCCCCCCTCCTCCTCGGCTAACCGGAAACACACGAACCGCAGCGATCACGAGACGAGTCCAGGCTCGAGGGCGACGGAAAATGCGACCTGTACAGTCCAATAGTTTTGGACAGATGGGACATAAACTGCGCATGCGCTTAGCACTAGTTTATAATTAGATTCAATGGAAAAGCCGTTAGCGTGTGGTTATCGGCGCCCAACGGGGGAACCGGAAGTACGTCACAATCAGAAAACGTTTTTTGAAACAAACATCATTACTCATAAATTATTTATCCTACACAACTAAAAACATCCCTGGGCTGCCACCTTACCGTGGTGGAGGGGTTTGAGTGTCCCAATGATCCTAGGAGCTATGCTGTCAGGGGCTTCATGCCCCTAGTAGGGTCACCCAAGGCAGACAGGTCCTAGGTGAGGGACCAGACAAAGTGCAGCCCAAAAACCCCTATGATGAGTACAATTAATGGACTAAGTTTTCCCTCGCCCGGACGCGGGTCACCGGGGCCCCACTCTGGAGCCAGGCCCGGAGGTGGGGCACGCTGGCGAGCGCCTGGTGGCCGGGCTTTTACCCATGGAGCCCGGCCGGGCACAGCCCGAAGAGGAGACGTGGGTCCCCCTTCCCATGGGCTCACCACCTGTGGGAGGGGCCAAAGGGGTCGGGTGCAATGTGAGATGGGTGGTGGCCGAGGGCGGGGACCCTGGCGGTCTGATCCTCGGCTACAGAAGCTGGCCATTGGGACATGGAATGTCACCTCTCTGGTGGGGAAGGAGCCTGAGCTAGTGTGTGAGGTTGAGAGTTTCCGACTAGAAATAGTCGGACTCACCTCAACGCATGGCTCTGGCTCTGGAACCAGTTTCCTTGAGAGGGGTTGGACACTCTTCCACTCTGGAGTTGCCCCTGGTGAGAGGCGCCGAGCAGGAGTGGGCATACTGGTTGCCCCCCATCTTGGTGCCTGTACGTTGGGGTTCACCCCGGTGAACGAGAGGGTAGCCTCCCTTCGCCTACGTGTGGGGGGACGGGCTCTGACTGTTGTTTGTGCCTATGCACCAAACGGCAGCTCAGACTACCCACCCTTTTTGGAGTCCTTGGAGGGGGTATTGGAGAGTGCGCCTCCTGGGGACTCCCTTGTTCTACTGGGGGACTTCAACGCTCACGTGGGCAATGACAGTGAGACCTGGAGGGGTGTGGTTGGGAGGAACGGCCCCCCTGATCTGAACCAGAGTGGTGTTCTGTTATTGGACTTCTGTGCTCGTCATGGATTGTCCATAACGAACACCATGTTTAAGCATAAGGGTGTCCATATGTGCTCTTGGCACCAGGACACCCTAGGTCGCAGTTCGATGATCGACTTTGTTGTCGTCTCATCTGATCTGCGGCCGCATGTCTTGGACACTCGGGTGAAGAGAGGGGCGGAGCTGTCAACTGACCACTACCTGGTGGTGAGTTGGCTCCGATGGTGGGGGAGGATGCCGGTCAGACCTGGCAGACCCAAACGTATTGTGAGGGTCTGCTGGGAACGTCTGGCAGAGTCTCCCGTAAGACGGAGCTTTAACTCCCACCTCCGGGAGAGCTTTGAACACGTTCCGAGGGAGGCGGGGGACATGGAGTCCGAGTGGGCCGTGTTCCGCGCCTCTATTGTCGAGGCAGCTTATCGGAGCTGTGGCCGCAAGGTTGTTGGTGCCTGTCGTGGTGGCAACCCTCGAACCCGGTGGTGGACACCGGCAGTGAGGGATGCTGTCAGGCTGAAGAAGGAGTCCTATTGGGCCTTTTTGGCTTGTGGGACCCCGGAAGCAGCTGATAGGTACCGGCAGTCCAAGCGGCATGCGGCTCGGGTGGTTGCTGAGGCAAAAACTCGGGCGTGGGAGGAGTTCGGAGAGGCCATGGAGAATGACTTCCGTACGGCTTCGAGGCGATTCTGGTCCACCATCCGGCGTCTCAGGGGGGGAAAGAGGTACGCGACCAACACCATTTATGGTGGGGGTGGCGTGCTGCTGACCTCAACTCGGGATGTTGTGAGTCGGTGGGCGGAATACTTCGAAGACCTCCTCAATCCTACTGGCACGTCTTCCACGGAGGAAGCGGAGCCTGGGGACTTTGGGTCGGGTTCTCCGATCTCTGGTGCTGAGGTCGCCGAGGTGGTTAAAAAGCTCCGCGGTGGCAAGGCTCCGGGGGTGGATGAGATTCGCCCGGAGTTCCTTAGGGCTCTGGATGTTGTGGGGTTGTGTTGGCTTACGCGACTCTGCAATATCGCGTGGACATCGGGGGCAGTTCCCTTGGATTGGCAGACTGGGGTGGTGGTTCCCCTATTCAAAAAGGGGGACCGTAGGGTGTGTTCCAACTATAGGGGGATCACACTCTTAAGCCTCCCTGGTAAGGTCTATTCAGGGGTTCTGGAGAGGAGGGTCCGTCGGATAGTCGAACCTCGGATTCAGGAGGAGCAGTGTGGTTTTCGTCCTGGTCGTGGAACACTGGACCAGCTCTACACCCTCAACAGGGTCCTGGAGGGTGCGTGGGAGTTTGCCCAACCAGTTTACATGTGCTTTGTGGACTTGGAGAAGGCATTCGACCGCGTCCCTCGGGGGGTTCTGTGGGGGGTACTCCGGGAGTATGGGGTACCAGGCCCTTTGATAAGGGCTGTTAGGTCCCTGTACGACCGGTGTCAGAGCTTGGTCCGCATTGCCGGCAGTAAGTCAGGCTCGTTTCCGGTGAGAGTTGGACTCCGCCAAGGTTGCCCTTTGTCACCGATTCTGTTCATAACTTTTATGGACAGAATTTCTAGGCGCAGCCAAGGTGTTGAGAGGATCCGTTTTGGTGGCCTTAGAATCGCTTCTCTGTTTTTTGCAGATGATGTGGTCCTACTGGCTTCATCAGTTCGTGATTTACAACTTTCACTGGAGCGGTTTGCAGCCGAGTGTGATGCGGCCGGGATGAGGATCAGTTCCTCCAAATCCGAGGCCATGGTCTTGAGCCGGAAAAGGGTAGCATGCCCTCTCCGGGTCGGGGAGGAGGTCCTGCCCCAAGTGGAGGAGTTTAAGTATCTCGGGATCTTGTTCACGAATGAGGGAAAACTGGAGCGTGAGATCGATAGGCGGATAGGTGCAGCGTCCGCAGTGAAGCGGGCGCTGTACCGGTCTGTCGTGGTGAAGAGAGAGCTGAGTCAAAAGGCAAAGCTCTCAATTTACCGATCGATCTACATTCCCACCCTCATCTATGGTCATGAGCTTTGGGTTATGACCGAAAGAACAAGATCTCGGATACAAGCGGCTGAAATGAGTTTTCTCCGCAGGGTGGCTGGACTCTCCCTTAGAGATAGGGTGAGAAGCTCAGTCATCCGGGAGGGACTCGGAGTAGAGCCGCTGCTTCTCCACATCGAGAGGAGCCAGTTGAGGTGGCTCGGGCATCTGGTTAGGATGCCTCCTGGACGCCTCCCTGGTGAGGTGTTCCGGGCATGTCCCACCGGGAGGAGACCCAGAGGAAGACCCAGGACGCGCTGGAGGGACTATGTTTCTCGGCTGGCCTGGGAACGCCTTGGGATTCCCCCGGAGGAGCTGCTCCAAGTGGCTGGGGAGAGGGAAGTCTGGGCCTCCCTACTTAGGCTGCTACCCCCGCGACCCGACCCCGGATAAGCGGAAGAAGATGGATGGATGGACGGATGAACTAAAAACATATATGCATACATTTCGAAATATTTTTATTTTATTATTTCATTTTTATTAAAAAAAATTTAAATCTTCAAATGGTGAAGAGCTGCAGGTTCCAGAGGGGCGGCGCCCCTAGCTCCCTCTAGTGGCGGCCGCCGCTGCCTCCCAGGCAGGCAGCCATGTCCAAAGTGGTTCAAGACAAGAAAGTTTATGCTCAATAGTCCAGGCAGAGGCGGCCGCCACTAGAGGGCGCTGGGGGCGCCGCTCCTCCTTGGATCTGCAGCTCTTCTTCTTCACCATTTGAAGATTTTTTTTTTTTTTTATAAAAGTGAAATAATAAAATAAAAATATTTCGAAATGCATGCATATATGTTTTTAGTTGTGTAGGATAAATATTTTATGAGTAATGATTGTTTGTTTCAAAAAACGTTTTCTGATTGTGAGTGACGTACTTCCGGTTTCCCCGCTCGGCGCCGCCTGGGGGCTTTTCCCATGCTTTTCCATTGAATCTAATTATAACTAGCGGCCGCTAGCGGCCGTAGCTTATGTCCCATCTGTACAAAACTTTTGGACTGTACAGGTCGCATTTTCCGCCGCCCTCGAGCCTGGACTCGTCTCTTATCGCCACGGATCGCCAGCACTTCCGGTTCGAGCCGAGGAAGGAGGGGGAGCGGGGGATTCTCTCTGTTTACACCTTCAGAGCTGATACACGCAACTAGCGACGTTGAACAGCAGTAATTATTAATGGTGCCTTTCTACACAGGTAAGCAAGTAATATTAAGTGAGTTTAATGAATCGCTACATGAGCAAAGTTTGAGCTGATCTCTGTGTGCATGACGTGGTGTGTTGTGTTGCGGTCAGTCAACAGTACAGCAAGGGCTTGCTGTCTCTCCAACAGTAGCTAGCTACAAGCTGTGCTTATCTGTGGTGTATTGTACAACATTATAAAAGTTGCTAGTTATTATAAACCCGAATGTCTGAAGACGACTCCTGTCTGTCCATCTTCAGCTCATGTCATGAACTGTTTTACTCCTCAGTGTCTGTGTTAAAGGTTCAGTATGTAACATTTTTTATAAACATATTTCTTCACTCTGCCACATCTCCTGACAGTAGCTACAAGACAGATGCTTAAACTGCTAAGCTTCAGCAAAAAGAGGAAAATATTGATGAGTAGCAAAACACTAAAAGTAGCAATTTTTTTGCTGAAAGTATCAAAATGCTAGTTAAAAGCAGTGGTGGAGGAGAAAGTACTCAAACACTGTACTTAAGTAAAAGTACAAATAAACAGACAAAAATGTACTCTAGTGTAAGTAGAAGTACCACATTAATGTTTTTACTTAAGTAAAAGTAAAGAAGTATTTGCTTTTAAAAATACTTAAAGTATTAAAGTAAAAGTACTTGCTGAATGTATTACCTAATGCAATGGCCTACAGTATCATTAAGTGTGCGTACTGTATGTATATTTTCTGTAATACTTTAAAAGTGTTGTTCCAGTTTAAAGAACAATGCTGCAGATAGTGCATGATTTTATTGTGTGACACCGTTCACACTTGGGCTTGTGATTCTGTGTGCGTCAGAATTTCAGGGATGACCTGCAGGTTAAATGTCATTAAATAAAATAAGAAAGAGGAATGATTATACCTCTGAATTTTTTTATTTAACACAAAATAAAACCAGTAAAAACATTGAAGTAAAAGTTGTCTGATGAAAAAAGGAGCATTAGACCTAACAAAGGAATAGACATTGATCACTTCAACTCTCTGATTAAAATACTGTCTAGTCAACCTTGTTGACTAGACAGTATTGCTGTCTAGCAATACTAGACAGACAAAAAGCCAGATTGACACTATCCAGGTCAATAGTGAACAATATTTTAACTTCCTGACACCATTTGCAAAACTTGGACCCAAGTGTTGAGTCATTTGGAAACATTTCTTGTCTCCTAACGTCCCATCCATGAACTGACACATTTTAATATTGCAGCAATAATTTATTGTTCAAGTTCAGAAGATTATTTTTGTCCAGTCTGTCTCTTTTGGGAGAGAGAATCTGTCCTGCTGTACTGAATAGTCTTTCAATAATCTTTCAATATTTTTTTTAATAAGGCCATGGGTGGTGCATATCTTCTAGCTGATTCTCCATGGTGGAATCCATTGTGGGTGAGAACTGGTCCCAGGACCAAGATGGAAACGAGGACTGGAAACACAACAAAAAACAAAGTAAGTGTCTCTCAAAGTACTGTACTCACAAACTGGCTAGAAGCATAAATACCATGAGTAGGCATCAATGCTCCAGCGAAGAGTACTTGACTGCAGCCTTAAGTATAAGTGGAGCTCATCAGGTGGATCACAGTAAAATAAATCATTTTTCTTCCCCATAAATCAGTTATTTAAAATCTAATCTGGAATCATTCCTCCTTGTTAGACTTGAGTTGACCTGTTTAAGTTGGGCCAAATTTGTTATTATCTTTTGATTTATTTTTCATTGAAATTGTAATGATTTCAGTAAACCCAGATTGGTACGAGACCCGGAACGAGACAAGACTCCACAAGATAGAAAATTAAACAGTGTTTATTTTGTGCAGGTGACTATTTACAGGTGATCCTCTGGAGCTCCTGAGAAACAAACAGGATGTCAGATGGATTGGAATAAGAGTGGTCCTTTGATTATTCGTGATGTTTTTCCTCTTACAGGTTGGATGGTTTGAGTAGAGCATGAGAGTGAATCCAAGTGAGTCCAGAGGATGGTGAACCAGTTCCACTCCACAGATGGATGGCTTGGAGGATCAGGCACGAGGACCAGGAACTGAACCCAAGGCGAGCCAGAACAGAAAGGGATCCACGAACACAGGAGAACTGGAGGCACAGAGAACAAGGTTAGAAACTCTTTTTGAGGAAACAAACAGGCTGAGAGCATAAATACCATAAATAGCTCAATGCCCCAGCGAAGAGTAGAACTTGACTGCAGCCTTATATAGTTGAAGGTCTCTTCAGGGAGATGACCGGCAGCTGTGGTAATTGGCGGCCATCTTGGGTAGGAGCTGCAGCCAGTAGAACTCTCACAGAAATTTAATTATTTGTTAGTTTATTTTTGGAACTATTAAATTGAATTATTTGGTGGATTTTTGAACACCTTTGTCCTTATTTAAGTCTGGACCCTCACAATTCTATTTACATTATGAACTTGTATTACTAAAATAATTATAACAGAATATGATAGAAGTTGTCCAAAAATTGAAAAGTGGAAGCAGAACACTCCCATTCTCTTTTCACACTGATGCCTCAAACAAGGTGAAGATGAACCATGTTTTATTAATGATAGTTTTATACAAATGGATACACCTGATATATACAAATAAAAACATGAACAAACTTACTTTACAGTATACAAACATAATTATGCATAGACAGACAAAAAGCCAGATTGACACTATCCAGGTCAATAGTGAACAATATTTTAACTTCCTGACACCATTTGCAAAACTTGGACCCAAGTGTTGAGTCATTTGGAAACATTTCTTGTCTCCTAACGTCCCATCCATGAACTGACACATTTTAATATTGCAGCAATAATTTATTGTTCAAGTTCAGAAGATTATTTTTGTCCAGTCTGTCTCTTTTGGGAGAGAGAATCTGTCCTGCTGTACTGAATAGTCTTTCAATAATCTTTCAATATTTTTTTTAATAAGGCCATGGGTGGTGCATATCTTCTAGCTGATTCTCCATGGTGGAATCCATTGTGGGTGAGAACTGGTCCCAGGACCAAGATGGAAACGAGGACTGGAAACACAACAAAAAACAAAGTAAGTGTCTCTCAAAGTACTGTACTCACAAACTGGCTAGAAGCATAAATACCATGAGTAGGCATCAATGCTCCAGCGAAGAGTACTTGACTGCAGCCTTAAGTATAAGTGGAGCTCATCATGTGGATCACAGTAAAATAAATCATTTTTCTTCTTCTTGTACGTGCAGTACAACCAGCAAACTGGTTGGTCCACATAAGTTGCTCACTTAGTGGGTTAACTTCAGTTTGCTTTGGACTACTCTGACTGAGGAAGCCCTCTGGAGTGAGGGTGAAACGTTTCTGCTAAAAAGAAACTGTCCAGATGAACTGATTGAGAATGAGCGGATTTGATACCTGGACTATTGAGAATTAACTTTCTTATAATTATGCATACTTCTACACATGCTTAAATTTTTTTTTATTGCGCCCCCCCCATAAAAAAAAAATCACCAGCCGCCACTGAGTCCAGGTATCAAATCCGATCATTCTCAATCAGTTCATCTGGACAGTTTCCTTTTAGTAGAAACGTTAGCCCTCTGGAGTGAGGGTGAAACGTTTCTACTAAAAATAAACTGTCCAGATGAACTGATTGAGAATGATCGGGCAGCTCTTGGTAGTTTTACCACAGTAGTGATAGTGTGCTGTGTTGACATTTTGCATCCAATAATGCTTGATGGGGCTTGGTGGGAACTCATTACAGAGTACTGTACTGTGATCTTCTGTATTCACATTATCTATATTTAAGTAAAAAAAAAGATTTTTCCGAGTGTTTACCAACTGATGACAAGGCATAAAGCATGCTTAAGTTATTAACAATGCATGGCTTCCATGTTAAAACAGAAAAGAGTGATACTTCTCAAGATGGGCGCTAAAAATCTTGCCTAGCACAGTCACTGGCCATTCTACCTTTTCTCTGTTTCAATGCATTCCAGCCACGTCACCTGTGTGTGATAACATCATCAGCAACCCCTTTATAATTGGACAATCAGCAAAAACATAAATACACAAATTCCAGTTTCCTTTGGATTAGTTTGTATTAGTTTTGGCTTAAATGTCCTCTGTATTTACCTGTAAAGCTTAACATGCCTGTGACAACAATTTTTTGTAATAAATATGAATGCAATTTTGGAAAGACAGTATTAATAGCATACTGCAAATAATAATATTAATAATATTAATAATAACAGTAATAATGATACAGCTGAGATGAACAGCTGAGGTCTTTGCATGTGCAGTAACAGGAAGTAATGACAAAAGGGAACTTCTGCAGGTAAACAGAACATTGAGAAAGAGAGAGCGAGAGGTGAAGCGGAGTGAAGAGTTCCAATATTGTTTCAGTAAACATAGCGACCAAGGAGTTGCTCTTTGATGTCACTTCCTGTAACACTTTGGCTGCACCAAATAAAGATTGTGCCAGTCATGTGACAAAGTGGGTAAATAATGCGTTCTGTGCTAAACTTCTTCAATATAAAGATGTTTTTTGTTGTTCTTGTTGTATCTTTAGGGTATTCATGTGACAGGCACTTTAATACAATGTAACTTTATTCATAAAGCGCTTTAAAAACAATATCGTTGGCCAAAGTGCTGTACATCAACACATACAAGCAAGCATAAAAAACATAAAATCAACTGAAACCGTAAAAGTAAGAACTGTTAAAATCATAAAACAGCAACAAACAAAAAAAAAATCACAAAGTATATACATATACATCTGCCACTGATTATGAGGAAGCATCGGTGCAGTGGTTGGATGAGGAGATATGTGGTCAGAAAAAACCAAATGAGCTTAAGAAGACATCTGGCAGCTTGACAAAAAAACCTCTGAATTAATATGATGTCTCTGTCTGTCTCCACAGTGGTGTTAATAAGCCCCATTTGCTACTAAACACTCGTTGACAAGCCAGTGGCAGAATCTCAGTTGTGAAAAGCAGTCCATGAAAATTCAACATGTATGCAAGTAGGCATTAGATCACATCTGGAAAACGGCAAAGCATGCTGGGAATTCTTGTCTGTGTAAATAAACTTTTTGAAACACTAGTTTTTGTCTGTGTCAATCCATCAGGATTCTTTCAAGAATCTCTTCGTCTCCTGTTTTAGGCTGTTGGAGTATTTCTTTTTGTAATCAAAACAGTGAAAGCCATTTTTAGTGATTTACAGTATTATTCTCATTTAATAGCAGGCTTAAACCCTAATCATGCATTCTGATTCCTGGCTTAGTGCGCATTAGAACACCATGTAATGTAAAGTCAATCCCATACACACTAAGCTGAAAATCCGACTAGAAGCGTTTCTCTTCATCAAAAAAATTGCCTCTAATTGTGTCTCTAGAGAGAAGCTCAACTCCCACTCGAGGTGAGATGGTCCACCCAGGATTTTCTGGTCCACATGTGTGTGGAATACAGAGTTAGTGTGCCTGATTTAAAATCTCCTTTAAATTAATATTTATGTTTCTTTTGGTTCATTGATGACCTCTGGCACAGTACACTGCTGGTCAGGGGCGTAACTTTAGGTCTAACATTGGGGGGGTTGTGATTAACAATAAACACGAAAAAATTGTACACTATACGCTTCGGTGTTTAATACGCGTCATTTTTTTTAATTTTTTTTAAAAAAAAATTTATTGAACCAAATTTTGACAATAGTCCAAAAATATCATACAGAACAGAGTCCATTACAAGAAAGTAAAATAAAACAAAAAGCAAAAATTAAATAAAGATATAAGTAACAATGCAATAAACAATATCATACAGGGGTCAGCACTTTGTGTGGACTTGTTCCTGTTTAAAGTGCTTTATAAATAAAATGGTATGGTATGGTATGGTACAGGGGTCTGATTATGAGACATAAAATTTTGAGAAAATAGTTCTTGTTTTTCTAAGCTTCTGATTATTCAAAGTAAGCTTTTCAATAGATGCAATGTATGTTTTTAAGTCAGATTCTTTAAAATTATTCCATGAGGGGCTTTTTTCACTCCATTTCATCTTGTGGACATAATATTTTGCTAAAATTACAATAAGATTAACTAAATATATCTCTTCTGAAGAGAAGTTTGAATTGTTGAAAATGAGCAAAATTTGTAATTTAGACAAAACAATATTTTTTCTAACTTTTGTTGTCAGGAAACGTTGTACATCTGACCAAAATAATACAACATGAGGACATTCTACAAACAAGTGTTCAATACTCTCACCTTCATTCTGACAAAAAGAGCAGTTGTTACTAACATCAGAGAAGAATCGACAAATGTTATCTTTAACTGGGTAATATCTGTGTATAACTTTGAATAAAAATTCTTTGATCTTATTGTTGAGTATATATTTATGAGGTAACAAAAAAATTCCATTCCATGTTTTTTTGCTTAAATAATCCCATCTATATTTGCATATGGGAACTGATAAAGCCTCTAAATGAGTTCTGATGAATCCATTTGTAAATTTCTTGTGCATTATGCTAGTTCCGTCAATCGAGATTGAGTCAAGTAAATACACTTCATCAAGATGTATGTTTTGCGCTAAAGACTGTAAACTTATTGGAATAGCCTTCCTGACCAAATTAAATTCACTCAGAGGAATATCTATATTATTGTGACTTAGAAACTGATCATAATTATACCACTCACCATTACTGTCGAGTAATTGGTTTACCAAATTAATATTGTTTTCAGCCCAATTATGTAAATATAATGATTTGTTTTTATGCAGTATATAAGCATTGTTCCAAATGATGCAATTATGTGGAGAGTGTGATTGTATAAAAGAGCCCAACAGAGAAGAACCTGCTGATACGCGTCATCTCCACGCGACGCGTCAGCTTTGTCCTGATCAAGATGGCGGCGACAGGACCCAGCTAGTACGAAGAACTTCACAAAGAAACACGGTAAAAACAATTATTTCTTTGCGAGAAAAAATATATTACTAAGCTGACTTTATAGAAGACGTGTTCTTGAGTTTAACGAAATGTTCAAATCAGCTGGATTTAAAAAAAAAAGTTTGCTGACTTTTATGCAGGCGCCAGGCGGGTCAAACCGGACGCTTTCTTTCTTTAAATTTAGCTAAATAAACGCTTAAAAATATACAGTATTTCTTCGCTGACTTATGGGTGATAGTAGACGTACTCCTGAGTTTAACGAAATGTTCAAATCAGCTGGATTTAAAAAAAAAAGTTCGCTGATTTTTATGCAGGCGCCAGGCGGGTCAAACCGGAGCTTTCTTTCTTTAAATTTAGTTAAATAAACGCTTAAAAAATATATTTCTTACCTCACTACAGCAGACGGGCTCCTGAGCTGAACCAAATGTGAAATCAGCTGGATTTAAAAATCCGCGGTGTGGTTTATGAGTGGTATCTTGCAAACAAAAACAGCTACCGGTACATCCATAGCAGGGAGCGGGCAGCCAGAGTAATCAGTCCGACCAAAGGAGGCCTTTTTCGGACACATGCATGTAGAAACTTCTGGGCAACTTCATGAGCAGCTCCGTGACTCACGTGACTTCCTGTAGCCGGTGGGATGGGTGATACCAAATTATTTGCAGGGGAGGGGGTCAGTCCTCAGGGAGTTTGCTTAAAAACATGCAGCAATTTTACTAAAAAATTTGAATGAATAAAGAAAATCAATTATTGATGTAAGATATGTATAATGATGAAATGATGTCATTTTATTGGGGGGGTTGAAATGACCGGATCAAATTATTGGGGGGGTCAAAAAAAACCTATCCCCCGTGTAAATTACGCCTATGCTGCTGGTAATAAAATGTACCTCCGTCAAATAAAAAAATAAATAAATCAGATATTCCTTTTTTCAATTTCCCTCTTATTGTTAAGGACCAGCTCTGCTTCCTGACTTTATACGGTACCTTAAACAAGACATTTACAAAACTGTGTCAAGAAGCTCACACATAGTTCAAACCAAAATTAATGTGACTTTTACACCACTACTGAATATGTTTACTTTTGGTGTTAGCTCAGTGTAACCTATTAACAAAGGTGGGCGAATGAACGCTAGGGAGCGCTAAATCGCTATTCCGCTTACAGTGGACCTAAACTTTTTGTCAGCGTTTTTGTGAATTGACTAACTTTTATAATTCATAAGCGGATTTCTGCTATTTTTATTTAAAATGCAGTACCGCTAATAACTAATTATCTATCAGTAAAAACCAATAAACTTATTTACAAGCTCATAATGCTGCTTGTTTTACCTTTTTCCCCACCGTAAACAGCAGAGAGGAGGAAGGGTTGGAGGGGGGAGGGAGGGTTGGAGGGGGGAGGGAGCAGAGGGGGGGATCTACCATGTAGGTAAATGCCTGGGGATCCCATCAGCATGAGGCCCCGGCCCCGCCGCGCCCCGGCCAGTCACCTAATTCCTAACATTGATCCTGCTTGTTAATCTACATTTAACATAAAAATAATTATAGTTACGATGAAAACAATCATTAAATAAGCAATTTAAAAAACGGTTGATTTCATTATCCCCCTACTAAAAATGGACTATTCCATCTCGACAGCTTCCGGGTTAGAGGTGAACTCAGAGGCTAATTCCGTGGCTAGCTGTTTGTGCTGGGTACTTGGACAAATCCTTAGAAAACCCAGCTGTTTCAAGCCAAATTAACGCGGCCGGAGGATTCTATTTTGTGTTCTGTGTATACCACGCGACGGTGAGTCGTTATTTTCATGTATTTTTATTACTTTTCATTAAATCTGTTGAGTACCTATAGACGCTAACTGTGTCTGCCGGTTGGTTGTGGGTTACTAATGGAAATCCTTAGAAAACCCAGCTGTTTCAAGCCAAATTAACGTGGCCGAAGGATTTTATTGTGCGTTTTGTGTCGACCATTCGACGGCGAGTCGTTAGTTTTATGTATTTGGGTTACTTTCATCATGTATAAATGCCGTGGCGACACACCCGTGTATTTGAGATTTAAACGTGGTGTTGACCGATGCTGCCTTTTTGGGTGAGCAGGTACTCATCGATCTGTTCACCAAATATAACACACCCATCCCCTCCAGTGCAGCAGTTGAACGCCTGTTCTCGATGGGAAAGGACATTTTGAGGGCCAAGAGAGCCAGCTTGTCTGACACCAATTTTGAAGTGTTGATTTTTATGAGAGGCAACCAGCATCACATGGAGGAGATGAGCACAGAAGAACAGTCAGAGTAGCCTGAAGTTGAGGAAGGGCAGGGAATAAAACTGTTACACTAAGTGACTAAAAACATTTTTTTTTCTATTTCTCATGTTTTATAATCAAAAAAGGCGTTCAATACAAGATCAACTGGACTTTATTTGTTGCAGAAAACGTTTCACCCTTTATCCAAAAGGCTTTTTCAATCCAGAATGGCAGCTGTGAGACTGAGAAGAAGTTTTATACTAATAAAACGCATAAAACTTCAGTCTCACAGCTGCCATTCTGAACGTTTTCTGCAACAAATAAAGTCCAGTTGATCTTGTATTGAACGCCTTTTTTGATTTTATCATGTCCTGGACGACTGAGAATTTTCACCAGCTTATGTTTTATAGGCATTTTGTTGTGTATATACTTTTTATATTTTTATATATTTGTTTAATCACATTGTGTTTATTTACTCATGGCCACCACAATTTTTGAGTAGATGTGTTTTTTCAGTAATACAGTAAAATAGTGTCTGGAAATGTTTTTTTATTTCTTCTTTATTTCTTTCCAAAGAAAATCAAGGTTTTCATGCATGCACATGACATGTGCACAGAAATTAACAAGCACAAATTCACAGCTTTTTCATTTTGTGGCTTAAAAATAAATCATTAAATAATAAACAATAAACTTTATTTGTATAGCACCTTCCTACAATGCCTTGCATTGACCAAGGTGCTTAACAGGACAGAAAATATAAAAACCGGTACAATCTTCCTTCCAAACCAATGAGTTCAAAATTAAATAAAAAAATAAGAGGTTGGTTGAATGAATGAAGATAAATTATTTAAAGCTCTTATCTTATGCTGATAAAGACAGACATCTAGTGGTCAAATGGAGCAACAGCAACAAAAGTTTTATTCCTCCATGCTCTGCTGTAGTGCCGCTCCCATAATGCATTGCAACGCTCCAGTTTTCAGAAAACAATTAAAATAACTTCTTTATCGATGCATTTTTAATAAAAAATCTAAACAAAACAAAAAAAGACAAAGAAACACAGCAATCCTGAAGTCAACAACACATTAAAAATTTTACATTTTTGCACCTTGACCGAAAAGTGTATGTAAGGAGATGACATCCCAGTCGATTCGGTGTCAAGAGGTAATACAAGGTGTAGTCATACACCACTAGTCGGCAGTGTAGTGCAAATTTTGCATTACTTGTTGCTGGCTTCCCAATGTTGAATGTAAATAGCGGTTTCAAATTAGCTTCCCCTAATTTTCTGAAGGCAGTTGTGCTTATGAAATTGTGGACCTAAAAAAATTAATAAGCGTTTTAGAAATTGTGGAACTAATATTTTAATTAGCGTTGCCCACCTATGCCTATTAATTATCTGGAAAATGGGAGGGAATGCAGCCTGTTTTATGGACAGAGGGGAATAGGCCACAGATGTTAAAGAATGTAAAAAAGGAAGCAGAAAAATAAGGTGGGATTTAGCCTAGTTCTCTCCAAGCCTCCACATTCTCCTCAGAGAACCACAGTTGTTCTGCCCTTTTCAGATCTACTGCCTGTAGACTCATTTCTAACACCCATTCTTTGATCAAAATTTAAAAAAATAAATGCTTTAACTTGCTGCCTCTGTTACCAGCCATCCTCACTTTGTAACAACTGTTTCAGGATTGCTTCAGCAAGCCACAAAACCTGGTAAAAAGTCACCCTGAACTCATTTATTTTGGATTTGAAGACATTTTGAAGGATGCCATTGCAGCTACTCCTACTCCAAAATACATCAACTTTATTCTTTAAAACCCAAAATTATTTAGAATTTATAATCTAATATGACTAAATGAGTATGCTGCCTACAAAATAAAATAGAATGAAGCAATATTGTTACTGAAATAAATATATATTATCTCCTGTGGTATAATGATCTGAAGCAGACTCAGAGAGGCAACAATGCTATTTCAGAATGTTTAATTTAAATTACAAATATAACCAGTGTTTAATTTGAGCTGGATCCTGCCGGAACAGGATCCAGAAACTCTTATTTTGACAGGGTGTGTTCCAGCAACTCTCAGGCTCACTAATAATAAAGTTATGATCAAATATGACTGCCTTGACTGAATTCAACTTATAATGGATATGTACACTGAAAATAATTACATAAACACTAATTTTAAACACAACAGAAAATAAAAGAGTACTTCTTAATATCACATATGATCATCTGCCCCTTCAAGTGAAGCATTTCCACCTCTACCCTTAAAAAAAGTCAAATAAAGCTTCGTCCTAAAAGAGGGGTAGGTGTGATGAGTGCCTGGAGTTTTCACGTGTGGAGTCAGACAGTGAATAAAATAATAATAATAATAATGAATTCCATTTATAATGCACTTCTCATTAATAAAAATCTCAAAGTGCTAAATAAAAATAAAACAGAGGCGTCGGCTCAGAACCATCAAGAAAGCATGCGCGCGGGGTGTGCGGTGGGGGGTGGGGCACTAGGATACGTTTACAAATGTAGGTAAACAAAGATGCTTAACAACCTGTTAAAATAAATCAAAGTGTAAGAAATCACATCGACTTTATTAAAATGTTACTAGGGAAGCAACCTCTCAAGCCTCCCCAACACCCCCTCACCCCCATGCCTGCCGGCCCACCTGCTATTTGTGTTCCAGCATCGATTGGTTCACAAATTAATTCCTGCATAGAATGTATAAAATCGCCATCTTGGAACCATTATGCGGACACAGCAACATAGAGTGTAGGTTAATGCACACCTTTCTTCAGAACTGGCCACACCTCCGCAAACGACATCACAGCTCTTGGAAGTTACTAAACCATGTGACCAGTTCTCAACCAATGATTGCTTCTTCCTTGATATATCAAAACGCTAGTGACTGTCTGTTGCCAAATGTAGGCGTGCACAGTAGTCCCTCGCTATTTTGCAGTTATACTTACAAGGACTCACTCTTTTATGGTTTTTCAATGATTGTCAAATTTAATATTACTCACCTGATTGGGACAGTACGGGATAAAAAGTTACTGGGAAAAAAATACTTCAGACGGCACTAAGCTTATAATGTAATGAAAGTCAAAATAAATACACTACCCAGAAACCAACAGTGCTTCCAGACGCTGGTTTCTGCCAAAATGGAGGGAAAGTTTTGCAACATATAGTCAGAAGTAACGGTCTATCTATTAAGCTCACAGAACTGGCAGGAAACTGGCAAATAATCCTGAAACTGCACTCATCCTTCAAGTTGAATCTTCACAGGTGCAGGGCTGCCAACTCTCACGCAATGACCGTGAGACACACGCATTCGAGGGGTTTCACACGCTCTCACGCCGCATTCACATTTCTCACGCTGAAAACTGACAAACGTCAAAATCTCAACTCTGTTCCACTTCCGTATTGGGAAAATACATGAGTCCGCTCCACGTTTTTACCACAACCCTTGGTGAAGAACATCCACGTTGTTATCCAGTCCGTATTTTTGCTCCAACCTTCCATCTACCTGCAACAGTTTGCAGGAGTTTCCACGGAGCAGAAAGTTACTGACGAAGCAGATGTAGCTCGGTGTTTGCGGTCTGACTCTTCCCAGGAGGAAAGGTGAGTGGGTTAAATTACATTAATATCAAACATGTTAGAAAG
>JBBPBX010019193.1:5714-44710 GCA_038048925.1 Garcialebias charrua
ACAACAACAACAGATGAGTACAGATTAGGTTTCTTCACGAATGGCTGCACAACTGTGTGTTTAAAACAGGCTGGAACTCCATCTGTCCTGAGACTGTTGTTAAAAATCTCTAAAACGTCAGAACCAACATCTTTAAAAGCTTTCCTTAAAAAAAAGAGTTGGAATAATATCATTCAGAAAGGAGGAGGCTTTCATTTTTAACTGGTTTCTCCAGCTGGTTAAAACACACAGGCTCAAACTGATGGAAAGCAGCAGAACTTGTGATGGAGATGGATTGTCACACAGTTTCCTAAAAATAAAGGATGGACCATTGAGTTTCAAAGATTATTTGCTTTAAAACTCAGAGTGTAAATAATCCTCTGTAAAATACAGTTGTGTGCTTCAGCTTCCGTTCACGTCAGTGTGTTAATGCAACAGCTCACCACAAAATTAATCTGGGCAATTTACTCACTGGCCACTTTATTAGGCACACCAGTTCAATTGCTCATTAGCGCAAATAGCTAATCAGCCAGTTGCATGGCAGAAACGCCTAACATTGAGTTGCTGCCAGTAAACTGTTAAAAAGCAATTAAACAGGTGTACTATAATAAGATGGCTGGTGACTGTACATAGAAAACTCAAAACAAGCCCAATACACGCCAGCTCTATCCAGTTCAATATCAATAAATTAATAAATAAAAGTTATTTAAAGTGAAATTACTACTCTTGTTTAAATATTTACCATTGCTTTTACTCACATTTCTTGCATTTGTGTTCACCATAATAATGGTGAAAGTTGGAGCATAAAAGTTGGAGCTTACCTGTAATGCATGGCATCTCTCGAGGGAGACATCTAGGAAGGGCTCTACGCTGATTGGTAGAACAGAGCCAAACGTAAGGTATGAGCGTTGCAGGAGTGCATGGAAAGCTTCATTTAAAAGAAATCTTACAGTGGAGACGCTCTGGTTGCAGGATGACCATGGAAGATCCCTGTCTTTGAAGCAAACAAAACAGTGATTGTTCAGCAGTAAAAGGTGTTTTAGCTGTTTTAGTGTTAGCTCACAGTTTAGACTCTCTCTGACTCTGGATCGTGCTCAGAACTTGGCAGCTCCAGAACTACAGATGTGGCAGATTGATTCCAGAAGGAGACCACACCTGGTTTGAACATTCAAAGCCACGTTCAGACGTCCCTGTCTTTGGGCACCATCAATGGACGGTACAGTCTGTGTTTTATTACCTCAGCTCAGGGATGAATGTAATCTCCTGCAGTCTGACTCAGCCGACAGATGGCCCTGGAGACCCACCAGCAGATCCTGCTCACTCAGCAGGAGCTCTCACTCAGAACCACGCTGCTTTTACTCTCAGCACTTATTTAACAAAGCTGTTTATACTTTTTTTTGCCTTTACTTTCTTCAGCTTTATCCTAATTATACTCACCAGAGCATTAGCTGGACTGGAGCTTTAGGGCCATGCTAAGATAAAAAATATTAAAAGCCATAAAATTACAAGAATAAAGTCGTAGCAATACGAGAATAAAGTCGAATAAATTTTTAATATTATGAGAATAAAGTTGTACGAGACTTTTCCCACAAGTCAGATCACAACGTGACCTGTCAATCAATCCAGTAGGCGTGTCAGCAAACGACCATTCCGAAGCTAAATGAGTCGTAATATTATCCAAACTCGGACACAATAAAGCAGATTTACTGCATTTTAACTGTGGTAAACTGAAGAATGGTGCACATTGTGTTATATTTTGGTATTGGTTTTACAAATAAAGAGATAGTTAATCTGTTAGCACATCAGCATCAGATTATTATCAGTATCAGGTGTTTTAACCTGTTTACAGTAAGGTGGTCCATTCTGATGGGCTGCAGCACAGCTCTGCAGGTAAGGCGCATTTAGCTTCGGATTGGTCATTTGCAGACACGCCTACTGGATTGATTGACAGGTTGTGTCATGATCTGACTCGTGGAAAAAAAAGAGAACTGCAAAAAAAAAAATTCTCATATGACTTTATTCTCGTAATATTAAGACTTTAGTTGACTTTATTCTCGTAAATTTGTGGCTTTAAATTTTTCTTTTCTTAGCGTAACCCTAAAGCTCTGTCGTACCATACAATGTGTCGGCTATGGTGCCAAGTACTGTAGAAAGTTGCAACAAGTTACAGACTCATTTGTTCCTTCTTAGGCTTTTGGATGTTCATATTGTCTTGTTTGATTACTAAATTATTATTTTGCATATTTTTTAAAACAATTTAAGGAATAGTGACAATAATGTACTGTATTTTTTGGACTATAAGGTGCAATATTAATGACTAGATCTGTTTTCATACATAAGGTGCACTGGAGTATAAGGTGCATTAAGCAAAATAAGTTAATTTTGACAGATTTTATGTGCTGTGTACCACATAAAATTGGTTTGAGGTCAGTAACCAGAATTAATACATAAGGTGCACAGGATTATAAGACTCACTGTTGATTTTTGAGAAAATTAAAGGATTTTAAGTGCGCCTTATCGTCTGAAAAATACGGTAGGTGAGTTTTAGATGCATAAATGGTTTTAGTCCTAAAGAAAGTGACCTTCATCACTTTAGTGCAATTTTTGTTTGTTTACGAAACACTTTATTGATAAAAAGTTACATCAAAGATCACAAAGATGAACTTGCTTTCAAAAGTCTAAGCTTCTTTATGGCTAAGAAAAAAAATGGCAGCGACACAAACATTTATGACACTGCGCTAAACTTTTCATATCAACAAAATATTGAAACTGGCAGGTTAATGTACACTTTAAATTGCAAAAAAATTAGGCTTTAACTGATGATGAATCAAATAAATCACGAGGCTGAAAGAGGCAGTGAGATCCGAATGAATGTGTGTGTGTTCGTGTTTGTACCTGCGTACTCTCTGTCATCGTCCATGGGCCTAGCAGGAAGTATGCGCATGCTGTGCACTTCCTCCTGGTCATCCACCACATCATACTCAGGCTCATCCATCTCAGCAGATTTACCACATCTTTGACATCTGCTCTCCTTTTCACAGAAGTGAACCTGTGAAAATAAAAACAGTAACGTCTTTACACTTTACAGTGTGCAGAAATAGTTTATCACACAAGTTTATGTTTATGTTTATTAAATTTGTTCATTTTTTTTACAAAAGAAACAATACAAGACAATCCCATAAATGATAATGTACAAAATATAAAAAAATGAAAGGTAGCAGAAAGAAGAATAAATCTTATTATATCTGCCCCTTTTTTCCAACAATCAGATTAAACAATAATAATCTTCAACCAACAGTACAAAATGACTAACTCTTTCTAATTTTCTAACTAATACAATACACATTACGCTATTTCATTCGTTTTGATCATTTTCTTAAATGTAAACATTGACTTGGCATTTTTAACTACATTCTCCAAGCCATTCCATAATCTAATTCCCTGGATTGAGGTAGAACGTCCCTTCAAACTAGTTCTGAATTGTGGTTTTACAAACATCTCTGTCCCCTTAAGATTATAACAACTTTGTCTTTTAACAAAATGCATTTGGATATTTAAAGGTAATGCATTATTTTGAGCCCTATACATAACTGATAAAATATTATAGTCTACCAAATCATGGAACTTCAATAACTTCAGTTGATAAAATAATGTACTTGATGGATGACGGTAATGTTTTCTAGTGATAATTCTTACAGCTCTTTTCTGTAATACAAAAATAGGCTTTGTGATTGTTTTACACGCATTCCCCCAAACATCAATACAATAGATTAAGTGTGGAACAATGATTGTGTTATACAACAAATACAGATACTGTATGTATATGAACAAGTCTTTTGCTTCTCTCCTTTCTCTCCTTTCTCTTTAGCCACCCAGTGCCCGCTGTTACATTAGAGCTTTTTGTTTTTGATTTTAATGTTTACTTGCAGAAAACAAAAAGTGTTAGGTGTGACAACAAAGTGAGAAGAGATTTCATAAAACTGACAACGTAATTCAAATGTTCACCGTTTTCCAGAAAAAAACTCACTGTGGCAAAAAGTTAAACTAGAGACATTTCGTTTTTTACAGATACTGAGCTAAGATTTTGTATGACAGTAGCTGAGAGTCATTTCAACACACACTTAGAGCACCAACAGTTCATTTGTCATTTTTACTTAAAACCTAAGCTTGCAAGGCATCATGGATTCCTTCAAGACTGCTATTCTCATTTAGCAAGTGTTGACAACATTCACCGCTCATCTTCTAGTGCAGAGGTTCTGAAACTTTTTGGGTTCAGGGATCCCTTACAAGGGAGAAATAGTATCAGGGACCCCCTCAAAACCCTCATGTTTATTAAATGTTTCTTCAAATTGTCTCTTTAATGTCAGAGTCAGAGAGAGTCAGAGAATCTTTATTGTCATTTGCACCGCATGTGGTACATGTGATGAAATGAGATTATGTACACAGGGAATGGAAATGCAATGGAAATATTTGCCTAACATAAATACTTAAGACCTGTTCTTTAATAGTGTTAATACAATTTTCATACTTTTAAACATGGGGTATTTTTCATTCAAGACACACTTTCATTCAAGACACACCTCTGTTTTCATGGTTCCAGCTCTCTCCCCCCCACGGAGACGCTCCAGACCAGTACAAAGGGAAGTTAAGTGCTAGCTCCAGGACAGTGGCCCCATGCTGAGAGATTGTTTTGAAAGAACAGACTGGAGTGTCTTCAGAGGAGATGCTGAAAACAGAGGATCAGTTGGCCTTGAGCAATATTCTTCATCAGTACTAGGGTACATCAGCACATGCTCAGAAAGTGTCTCCATCAAAAAATATGTTAAATGTTATCCAAACACAAAACCATGGTTAAATGCGGAAGTTCGCACCCTGCTGGCAGCCAGGAATACTGCCTTCAAGTCTGGAAACTCAGAGGAGCTGAGAAGGACTAGGAGCGAGCTGGTTGCTGGAATCAAGAGGGCCAAAGCCAAGTATGCACAGAGAATTGAGGGTCAGTTCACATCACAAGACCCACGGAGCATGTGGAGGGGATTAAAGTGCATAACAGACTATAAAGGAAGGAGTGAACAATGCCCCAGAGATCCATCTCTGCCAGATGCCCTCAACAGGTTTTATGCACGCTTTGAGGACCCAAACAGACCACCCAGCACCAGACTCACCTCACCACCGGATGAAGAGCGTCTCAGCGTTACCGCAGCAGAAGTGAGGAGTAGTCTCAAGAGAATCAACCCTCACAAAGCAACCGGTCCGGACAACATTCCCGGGAAAGTGTTAAAAGAATGTGCTGATCAGCTCTGCGATGTGCTGGCAGACATCTTTAACACCTCACTTGCCCTGGAAACAGTTCCCACCTGCCTGAAGACTGCCACCATCATCCCAGTCCCAAAAAGCTCCACAGTGACTGGCCTGAATGACTATCGGCCAGTGGCCCTCACCCCGATAGTCGCAAAATGCTTTGAGAAACTGGTCATGACTCACATCAAAACATCCATCAACATGAACGTGGACCCCCATCAGTATGCATACCGTGAGAACCGATCAACAGAGGACGCAATCTCCTCTGTGGTCCACACTGCTCTCACCCACCTGGATCAGAAGGACTCATACGTCCGTATGCTCTTTGTGGACTTCACGTCTGCCTTCAACACCATGATCCCCCAAACCCTGATGGACAAACTATTTACACTTGGACTAAGCCCCTCCATTTGTAACTGGGTCGCAGACTTCTTAACAAACAGACCTCAGTCCGTGAAGATCCACAACTTCTCCTCCTCCACCATAACCCTCAGCACTGGCTCTCCTCAAGGATGTGTGTTAAGCCCTCTTCTGTTCACTCTGCTCACACATGATTGTGCAGCCACCCATCCAGGCTGTCATATTGTAAAGTTTGCAGATGATACAGCTGTGGTGGGCTGCATCACGAACAATGATGAGTCCAGCTACAGGCAGGAGGTGGAACACCTGGAGAGCTGGTGCAAAGACAATAACCTTCACATAAATGTGAAGAAGACAAAGGAGATGATTGTGGACTTCAGAAGGAACAAACACACCCACACCCCACTGAACATAAGTGGATCTGCAGTGGAAGTGGTCTCCAGCTACAAGTACTTGGGTGTACACTTGAATGATAACCTCAGCTGGACCAACAACACCACCAGCCTGATCAAGAAAGGTCATCAGAGACTCTACTTCCTCAGACGACTGAGACGAGCTGGTCTGAGTAGCCCGGTCCTCACCTCCTTCTACAGGTGTGCAGTGGAGAGCATCCTGTGCTCCAGCATCAATGTGTGGCATGGAGGTTGCACAGCTGCGGAAAGAAAAGCTCTGCAGAGAGTGGTGAAGGCTGCACAGAGGTCTGTCGGAGTCAGTCTCCCCTCTATCACAGACATTTACACCTCCAGATGCAGGAAAAGAGCCACCTGCATCATGAAAGACCCCACTCACCCTGCACACACACTTTTTGCCCCACTCCCCTCAGGAAGGAGGTTGAGGAGCATTAAGTGTAGAACCACTAGACTGAGGAACAGCTTCTACCCTGAGGCTGTTAGACTCATGAATAAATAAATAATAAGAGTAAACACTGCAAAATATCACATCATGCTGATGCTGATCTGTTTTCTTGTTGCTGTGTTCATATGTGACCATTTGCTCATATAGACTCATGTTCGTGCGGCTGTCTGTTTGTAATGATTTTGTTTTTCTATTACATTAGTGCTTAGTGTATTTCTAGTTGATGTTTTTCTTAGTTTTTTGGGACCCTGTGTACATAATCTCATTTCATCATATGTACCACATGCGGTGCAAATGACAATAAAGATTCTCTGACTCTCTGACTCTGACTCTCTGACACAATTGACAAAAAATTTAATTTCACTTCCTAAAATTACAGTTTTGAGAAAATTACCAGTATCAAAACCCACTTTAAAACTTTTCCTATTCACATATTGAACATAAACATAGGGCGGCCGTGGCGTATTGGTAATGGCAGTCGTCCCCCGATCCGAAAGTTGGCGGTTCGAGTCCCGGTTCCCCACGCCATGTGTCGTTGTGTCCTTGGGCAAGCCACTTAACCCTGAGTTGCTCCCGGTAGGTCTGGAAAAGCACCTTGCATGGTAGTCTGCCGCTACCGGTTTATGAATGTGTGTAGCATTCAATGTGTGTAGCACTTTGAGATTTTCAGTAATGAAAAGTGCGTTATAAATTGAATTCAGTCCGGGGCCTTTCTGGGTGGAGTTTGCATGTTCTCCCCGTGCATGCGTGGGTTTCCTCCGGGTACTCCGGTTTCCTCCCACAGACCAAAAAACATGCTTGTTAGGCTGATTGGTGACTCTAAATTGACCCTAGGTGTGAGTGTGAGAGTGGATGGTTGTTTGGTGTGAGTGAGACAGGTCCCTCTTGTAAATGAGTCCCCGTGACTCAACGAGGCTAGCCTGTATAAATAAAGGTTGAATGAATGAATGAATGAATGAAAAAATTCATTATTATTATTATTATTATAAATGTATCGCCACTTCTTTAAATTATTACAGTAAACTCTTTACGTAAAACTGAACAGAATCATAACAGCAGTAGTCCTATCAAATAACAGGGTGTAATTTGTAAACTGATCGATGCTGGAACTGTCATGATCCACATTCACGTTCATCTGGTTTTAGTTCAATGTTTATTTTCATAGTAAAGTGTGTTCTGATCAGTCTTCTTCCTGCCTTCATGTGCTGCAGCAGCCTTCTTCCTGCCTTCCTGTGCTGCAGCTAATTAAGCTAGATTTCATCCACCTGTTGCAGCCAGTATATAAGTCCCAGCCTCACTCTCAGTCTCTGCCAGATTTATGAAAAGGTTATCCTGAGTAGTTATCCAGCATTCATGTCTAGTCTTGCTCTCCTCGTCTCGATTCTGGTTCTGTTTCATGGATTAAAGATTCCTGCCTGCTCCCTTCTTGGATACTCCTCTGCCTCAGCTCTTCTGGTTCTGACCTCGGACCTCACCTCTGGATTCTGCCTTGTGTTTTTGCCCCTGAACGGATCTCTCCACCCATCTGCCTCCTGGAAACTGACCCACGCCTGTGTACCCCAACCAAGTAAGACGCCTGCTCCTCTTAACCTGTTTCTCTCTTCTGAATTATTGTGCATGACCTTGGATTGGAACTCGGATAACCCATGGACTAAAAAGTCCATCTGGATCAAGCATCACAAACACAAAAGTGATCGTGGACTACATCTAAGACGCTCAACGTCTAACTGGAAGTCAACCCGGAATAAACAAACTCTGAGAAGGTTAGTTGACTCATTCAAAGTCAAAGCCTCCCCTCTGTTCACCCCAGTTGCTAACCTTCTCCTCTCCTGTTTAGAGCTCCTGTTTCCGGTGACCTGTGAAACCCGATCCAGCCTTCTATTTCATAATAAACATTTTAAAACTTCTCAGTGTGTTGGCAATTTAGTGAAACTCAAACCCTCAATCATTACAGTAAATCTGGCCACAAAGAGTTTCACGCCTAACACTGAAGAAGTTTCTGGGCAATATTTAAAGCAAACTAGACAATCCTGTTTTGATAACATTTCTTCATCACAGTGTTCAATCATGACTCAAAAGGAACCCAAGTTAACACCTCCTGAGTTATTTAATGGTGATCCTGACCAATGCCGACCCTTCATCACACAATGTGAAATTCATTTCCAGTTACAGCCTTCATGTTTTTCTACTGAGAGGTCTAAGGTGGCATACATGATCTCCCTCCTCTCCGGCAAAGCCAAGAGGTGGGGAACTACTGAATGGCAACGAGACTCACCGTGTTGCTATGTGTTTCAGACCTTTTCCAAAGAACTATGCAGAGTCTTTGATCCAGTACTACCCGAGCGAGAGGCTGCCAGGCGCCTCTTCACCATCTCACAAGGTAAACTGAGAGCCCCTGAATACATAATTGACTTTCATTGTATTGCTTCAGGAAGTCAATGGAATGAGGAAGCCCTCACTGATGCTTTTTATCGGGGCCTAAATGACGACATCAAAGACGAAATTGCCACCCGTGACCCACCAGCTTCTCCGGTACCTATCAGCTGCTTCCGGGGTCCCACAAGCCAAAAAGGCCCAATAGGACTCCTTCTTCAGCCTGACAGCATCCCTCACTGCCGGTGTCCACCACCGGGTTCGAGGGTTGCCACCTCGACAGGCACCAACAACCTTGCGGCCACAGCTCCGATAAGCTGCCTCGACAATAGAGGCGCGGAACACGGCCCACTCGGACTCCATGTCCCCCGCCTCCCTCGGAACGTGTTCAAAGCTCTCCCGGAGGTGGGAGTTAAAGCTCCGTCTTACGGGAGACTCTGCCAGACGTTCCCAGCAGACCCTCACGATACGTTTGGGTCTGCCAGGTCTGACCGGCATCCTCCCCCACCATCGGAGCAAACTCACCACCAGGTAGTGGTCAGTAGACAGCTCCGCCCCTCTCCTCACCCGAGTGTCCAAGACATGCGGCCGCAGATCAGATGAGACGACAACAAAGTCGATCATCGAACTGCGACCTAGGGTGTCCTGGTGCCAAGAGCACATATGGACACCCTTATGCTTAAACATGGTGTTCGTTATGGACAATCCATGACGAGCACAGAAGTCCAATAACAGAACACCACTCTGGTTCAGATCAGGGGGGCCGTTCCTCCCAACCACACCCCTCCAGGTCTCACTGTCATTGCCCACGTGAGCGTTGAAGTCCCCCAGTAGAACAAGGGAGTCCCCAGGAGGCGCACTCTCCAATACCCCCTCCAAGGACTCCAAAAAGGGTGGGTAGTCTGAGCTGCCGTTTGGTGCATAGGCACAAACAACAGTCAGAGCCCGTCCCCCCACACGTAGGCGAAGGGAGGCTACCCTCTCGTTCACCGGGGTGAACCCCAACGTACAGGCACCAAGATGGGGGGCAACCAGTATGCCCACTCCTGCTCGGCGCCTCTCACCAGGGGCAACTCCAGAGTGGAAGAGTGTCCAACCCCTCTCAAGGAAACTGGTTCCAGAGCCAGAGCCATGCGTTGAGGTGAGTCCGACTATTTCTAGTCGGAACCTCTCAACCTCACACACTAGCTCAGGCTCCTTCCCCACCAGAGAGGTGACATTCCATGTCCCAATGGCCAGCTTCTGTAGCCGAGGATCAGACCGCCAGGGTCCCCTCCCTCGGCCGCCACCCATCTCACATTGCACCCGACCCCTTTGGCCCCTCCCACAGGTGGTGAGCCCATGGGAAGACGGGAGACTCTGCCAAATGTCCTATGAATCCGTCCTGCTGGTAACTATGTCCAACAAATGTGACATTCCAGTACGTCGACCTTATTGCAACTTTAAGGTCTGCCTAGAAGATATGAATAAAAAGACGGCTAAAAGAAGTGCTTACCAATCTTTCACGTGCTTCGAATAAAACTACATGTGAAATTGCAGGTGTTACATGTAACAGTGTTTTAGTACAAGCTGTTCCAGAGGGTGGAGCCACGAAAGACCTTCATGCTTTCTAGGCTACCAGGACTTTGTTGATCTTCTTCTTTGGGTGCAAGACTGTCCAGGAATGTATCCAATGTGTCTTAACCCGTACAGCTCTGGGCATTCTAAGGATGGACGGTTCAGGGGTGTCTGATCTTTCGTCCATTGGCTCAGTTTCACTTGTTTGGGTCAGTAAAAGGGATTGAGCTCTTGCTGGATTCTTGTGTTGGGTTTCCATCAGCAGGGACGGGCCCAAAGCATATTTTGTAGATTCACTTCATGGGTAGGAACCAGCGCAGGCCCATTACACCCGCCAGTTCCTAGTAGGGCAGACATCACCAAGGGTAGTGGTTCTAAGGGGTCAGCTGTCATCTCGATGTATGGACCATATACCAGGGCTAGTCCCGTATATAGATACAGTATGTCGCCACAAACCTAGTTCTATTGTTGAGATTTTCCCACACTTTAGCCACCACAGGGTAATATGAGGATCGTTGTGGAATGGCTCCAACCAGCATATGGGGTTCAGAGTTTAAGGTAGAGCTCCAGATGACTTTGCAGGTTCTTTCTGTTTCTGCACATGCCTCTGCAGGCACTTGGGGCAGGCTATACGGATCATCTGTGACGAGGATTCCGTTCACCACCGTCTTATTCATTGCCCTCAAATGACATGGTTGGCACCACCAGGATGACCCCACTACCCAGAGATATTTGGTTTCTGTCAACTCACGATGGCAGAAACAGCAAGGCATCTCAGGTTCCTACGGGAGCAAACAGATATGTCATAGGATTTTGCTCTTTACAAAAACCCATCAAAAATAAAAATATCAAAAATATTCAAAAATAAAATTTTAAAAATTAACAAAATCAAAAGTTCAAAAGAATGTAGGACTGGTGAGTTTGGCAAAAACGAACAAAACACCACCCCGGCAGACCCAACCCTTTACAGGTTCTACGTGCCTCCTTGGAACAAAACACCACCCCGGCAGACCCAACCCTTTACAGGTTCTACGTGCCTCCTTGGGCCACGATCTAGTTTTCAAAAAGTTTTTATCGAACAATTGCGAAAACTGGACTACCAAAACTCACTCAGTCAAATGTAGGAAAAATTAAGAACTCTATAAATGGTGTCATACTTTCATCCGAGGTTCTCAACACTGACCAACGACCATTTGAGAGAACCTCGTCAGTTGATGTCACCTAGATTATCTGAGTAAATATGTAAGAGTGACTAAGTAATCATTCTAACATTAGTAACTAGCGATTACTGTTACTAGCGATTGTGATAATGTCAGACAAGTATTGTTTTTTGGCCTCTTCATTGTTACGCCGATGATAGTCAGATCTATATGCCACTAAAAAAGAAATTGTGGTGTTTTAAATTGATTTTAAATTAGATTCCCAGATTGGAGCGGTGGTCAAGACCAGTTTTTATCACCTCAGACAGCTGGCTAAGGTAAAGTCCATCCTTACACAGCAGCAGCTGGAAACAGTAATCCATGCCTTCATCACCTCTCGGCTGGATTACTGTAACGCTCTTTACCTTGGAGTCAGCCAGTCCTCCCTCAGACGTCTCCAGTTGGTCCAGAACGCTGCTGCTCGGCTTCTAACTGGAGTTCATAAGAGGGAGCACATCACCCCCACTCTGGCTTCACTCCACTGGCTGCCTGTTCATTTTAGAGTTCATTTTAAGATTCTTTTATTTGTTTTTAAAAGTTTAAATGGTCTTGCTCCATCCTACCTCTCTGAGCTGCTTCACCCATACTCTCCTGCTCGGTGCCTCAGATCAGCTGATCAGCTGCTTCTGGAGGTGCCGAGGTCCAAACGGAGGCTCAGAGGGGACAGAGCTTTTTCTGTTGCTGCTCCAAAACTGTGGAACGATCTCCCTCTTCCCGTCAGACAAGCTCCTTCACTGTCCAGTTTTAAAACTCTTTTAAAAACACATTTTTACTCACTGGCTTTTAGCACAGACTGATTTTGTTCTGCACTGTTTTTATTGTTTTTATTGATCTTAATGTTTTAACAACTGTTTTATTTTTATGTGTTTAAATGTTCTTGATTTTATGTACAGCACTTTGTTGCAGCTGTGGTTGTTTTAAAGGGCTCTATAAATAAAGTATTATTATTATTATTATTATTATTATTAATAATAATAATTATATATATATAAACAAGTAATAAAGTCAATAATTAAGTTTAACTAAAAGCGTTGCGAGGGGATAGGATTTAAGCGTTGTTGGTTATACTGATTATGTTCTTGTATCTCCAGGAATCACAGGTGAAGTAAACATGAGGGTGTTACCATATTGTGTCTTTAAACACGTACGGTGTCACCCAGATGTAATGGATATATCAAGGGGTCAATATTAAACTGACACACTTTATATATCTTAATTTACTTGTTCAGATTGAATAGTAATTTCGCGGATTCTTTTCTTTTTCCGTTTACCCAATATTTCTGTGATCTTTATGATGGATAAGTAAAACAGAAGCCATAGAGTGACAATGGAAACGTTAACTTATTTTAGTGTGCCAAAGACACTACCATTTATTTAGAATAAATCAACTAAATTAACACCATTACACTTGATTGACATGATTTCACTTTCTTGCAATTTAAATACGTCAGCACATTTAAATTGTAACTTCTTCTTCTTCTTCTTCTTCTTTCGGCTTTTCCCTTTTCAGGGGTCGCCACAGCGAGTCATCCTCCTCCACCTCACTCTGTCCTCTGCATCCTCTGTCCTCACTCCAACTACCTCCATGTCCTCTCTAACTGCATCCATATATCTCCTCTTTGGTCTCCCTCTTTGTCTTTTTCCTGGCAGCTGCATTTCTAACATCCTTCTACCAATATACCCACTGTCCCTCCTCTGGACATGTCCAAACCATCTCAGTCTGGCCTCCCTAACTTTATCTCCCAGTTGTTCAACATGTGCTGTACCTCTGATGATCTCATTCCTGATCTTATCCATCCTTGTCACTCCTAAGGAGAACCTCAACATCTTCATTTCTGCCACTTCCAGTTCTTTCTCCTGTCTCTTTGTCAATGCCACTGTCTCCAGACCATACAACATAGCTGGTCTCACCACTGTCTTGTAAACTTTTCCTTTGACCTTTGCTGACACCTTTTTGTCACAAATCACTCCTGAAACTTTTCTCCATCCACTCCATCCTGCCTGGACTCTCTTTTTCACCTCTTTACCACATTCCCCATTTTCCTGGACAGTGGACCCCAAGTACTTGAAGTCCTGCACCTTTGTGACCTCTGCTCCTTGTAGCCTCACTGTTCCACTGGCCTCCCTCTCATTCACACACATGTACTCTGTCTTACTACGACTGACTTTCATTCCTCTTCTTTCAAGAGCATACCTCCACCTCTCCAAGTTCTCTTCCACTTGTTCCCTGTTCTCACCACAGATCACAATGTCATCTGCAAACATCATAGTCCATGGGGATTCCTGCCTGACCTCATCTGTTAGTCGGTCCATCACCAGAGCAAACAAGAAGGGGCTCAGAGCCGATCCTTGATGCAATCCCACCTCCACCTTGAAGCTATCTGTCACTCCCACAGCACATCTCACCACTGTCCTGCTGTCCTCATACATGTCCTGTACCAGTCTAACATACTTTTCTGCCACTCCAGATTTCCTCATGCAATACCACACCTCTTCTCTTGGTACCCTGTCATAAGCTTTTTCTAAATCCACAAACACACAATGGAGTTCTTTCTGACCCTCTCTGTACTTCTCTATCAACATCCTCAAAGCAAAGATGGCATCTGTGGTGCTCTTTCTTGGCATGAAACCATACTGCTGCTCACAGATAGTCACATCTTGTCTAAGTCTTGCTTCCACAACTCTCTCCCAGATCCGCTCATTCTCAATCAGTTCATCTGGACAGTTTCTTTTTAGCAGAAACGTTTCACCCTCACTCCAGAGGGCTTCCTCAGTCAGAGTAGTCCAAAGCTGTGCTTTGGACTACTCTGACTGAGGAAGCCCTCTGGAGTGAGGGTGAAACGTTTCTGCTAAAAAGAAACTGTCCAGATGAACTGATTGAGAATGAGCGGATTTGATACCTGGACTATTGAGAATTAACTTTCTTGTCTCTCCCAGATCTTCATTGTGTGGCTCATCAACTTAATTCCCCTGTAGTTGCTACAACTCTGTACATCACCCTTGTAACAACAGACATAAATACAGGATGTCATTATACTTAGTCTGTGGCTCAGTCTTAGCTTAAAAATAGTTACCAGCTTAGAAATGGAGATGGAGAAATTTAAGAAGGAGAGGTTAAAGGAGGAAGTTATTTATCTTGAGTGTAACCAGAAATGACACTTTCCATCCGACGTCTGCTAAACCCCAGGTACGTTTGTAAACAGCTCTTTACCTTTTGACGACAGCCTGGTAAGAGAAGACCTTGTAGCTTTTCAGATGCACGGGTTCCTTGCGGGGGCCAGTACATCTGAGCTGGTTATTACGTTTACCTTCCAACGTCTCCTGGTTTCGCGTTGGTCATCAGAAAATGCGTCAGCTCCTGGCCCCTGGCTCAAGATAACTTATTCCAGGAAGGAATAAACAAAGTTTTGAGCTTACGCTCGTTCGAAGTGGACTCATAACAACATGTTATTAGTCCTTAACTGAATGACTGTCCTTAGCGTTTGACTGAGTTCATCCAGCTCTTTGGGACGACCTCACGTCTTGAAGTTCCCAGCAGACTTCCTCATTCCAGCAAAAACTTAGAACTTAGTAGAAGATCTGAGAAAGAGAGGACTTGTCCCTTTCCCATTGGTCCAAAAAAAAGAACCAGTCGAGCAGTTCACTTGTTATCACGATTCAAGGTGAGATTCAGAGCAGAGGGAAATTGTTTAGGAAAAGTATCTGAGTGAGAAGACTTTCAGATGCTAGTTAGAGTTTTAGCTGAAACTCAACAAAAACAACTTCTGTGTAAGTCAGTTTGACCTTTTATTTTGACACCCTTTCATTTGATCAAGTAACACAGTCATGCTTCATATTTAAAGAATAACAACATATAACATATATCATGAAAATGACAAAAGTTATTCTTTTGATTACATTAGAATAAAATCAAAGATAGAAATAGTCTCTTTTGGTGACTATGTTCTCAGATTACAACTAATGGAATAATTTGTAGTAAATGTCTTGTTTTACTGAGAGGTCAGTAAAGGTCATCACTGGACAGTTCAAAAACCTTAGTTTGACCCTGGGTAGGTCCACTACATCTCCCCCCTTTTGGAAGCCATCGCCAGTCCTTGGGGATGGGGTCCAACACGAAAGGAAACCTTGAACTGTCTCTGATCTTGAAGTAATCCAGCAAGTGGAAAAGAAAAATCAAAAATTATAATCCCATAAAGTTTTTGGAACTTCCATACTGTTCGGAGGTAATCCCATTGCGAAAAGCTTTTAATCCCTTGGAAAACTGAGTCTGTTAACTCTTGGAAAACAAAGTCTGTGATCCCTTGGAAAACAAAGTCTTATAATCCACAGCGGTAATTCCACAGCAGTAATTCCATATCGATTAGAGTTGGTGATTTCATCAGCAACAATTGTTTTTATAATCAGCATGTAGAGGGGATCCCTCGATTGACGCAGAGGAGGCGACCCTTGGATGAAGGTTGAAGACCAAGCGTTGGAGCTGCAGGTCCCCACATCGAAGGTTGTTGGCTGGTTGGCTTCCAGTCAGTGCCACTCTGGTTCTATGTGTCATGCAATTATGTGGTTTTTAGGTGGGCTTATGATTGGGATTTTACATTAGGCCCTACCTATATGCACCTGGTATGTAAGCTATCATGGTTTAGATCAGCTACAATTACCAATTAAGGGGTGGATCAATTCTGTAAAATTAGATATAGGGATCTGTACCTATAAAATTTTGGAGGGCTTCTGTAACGAAGGCCTCTAATTCCAAACTATTCCTCCATTCATTACTTAGTTTAGGTTAAACTAAAATAGAAAAATGAAATATAGTTTGATCTAAATGTCTGTTGTCTTTTAGACGAACGACGTAGGATTTGGTATTCCTAATAAATTTTGAAGTCTATGGCGAGACTCATCAAAATGAATAGATAATCTAGAATAGAAACGATCGAATCGGTTCAATTTAGAAATTGTGAGACCAGTGTAGTTTATGGTACCTTGAGTAGCTTTAAACTACATTGACTCTTCAACGATTGAGATTTAACAAAACGAACTGCATGTTGGCATAGTTAAATCCATATCATTCATTAACCAATGTTAATACAAAACCTTTTTGGCTGGGAGTGTTCAGAACCAAACAATATCTCAACTAATGACAACAGTAATGACTAAACAACAAGGAAACAACGTTTCACTGCTTCGACACACTCTTGTCGTCAGATTCCAAAGTGCAACACACAAGAAAAACAGGTCTCAACTTTATGACCGAGGTCAAATTAAATCTCGTGGATTTAAACGGTTGTTAAGGTTAGTTTTTTGTTGTGGGTTTTAGGCTTAGCGTTTCTAAGTTCAAATTGGACAATGCGACTTATAGGGTGGGAAATATGGTAGTTTAAACCTGATTAGTTTATTTACTAACTTGTGTTTGGACGACCTTATTATCCCATGAAGTCGGTGTGTTTGTGAGATCTTTGTCTTTTGTGGATTCATTGAACGCCTTGTAAGGTTTGATCTGATTTCGATGTACCCATTTAGCAATTGGCTCTTTGCGGCCTTTGCTGATTTTGATTTCGTAGACGACTGAGGACACTTTGTCTGTTATCAGATGAGGTCCAGTCCACCTGGGCATCAGTTTGCGGGCGAGAGTTCCGGTCTCGGACCCTCCTTTCCCGGTTGCTGGGGCGAACGTATAGTACCAGACTCTGTCTCCCACTTGGAGTTCATTATGAGAGGCCTTCTGGTCGTAGTACGCCTTGCGTCCTTCAGCGGATTTTTCCAGGTTTTTCTGGGCGAAAGCAAAAGTGTTTCTGAGGTGTACATTCAAATCTTTCATGTATTGTTGTGTAGTGTAGGCTGTCGCCATGGCGGCGTCGCCTGGTTGGTACAACAGGTGTAGAGGGAGAGTCATTTGTCGACCGGTCATCATCTCGAAGGGAGAGATGCCAGTTGATGTGTGTGGAGTGGCTCTTATGGCCATGAGGACCAGAGGGAGTTTCACGTCCCAGTCCTTGTGGTTTGCAGCCACGTATTTCTTCAAAATACTCACCACAGTTCTGTTTGCTCTCTCTACTTGGCCTGAAGCCTGTGGGTGGTAGCCGACATGAAAGTTGGCCTTGACGCCTAGCGTCTTCCACAGTTCTTTCATCACTTCACCTGTGAAGTGTGTACCTTGGTCTGAGTTCACCCGAAGGGGAAGTCCAAACCTTGAGAATATATGATTCATTAACAACATAGCAGTGGTTTGTGCTGTGTCGTTAGGAGCTGGTAGGCATTCTACCCATTTGGTAAATGCACAGGTTACCGTGAGAAAATATTTATTTCCTCTAGAGCTCTTAGTGAGTGGTCCAACCCAGTCGATCTGGAGGTCAGACCATGGGAATGCAATGCCTCTGCTTTGCAGTGGTGCTCTGTGAAGTGGTCTGGTTGGCTGAAACTGGCCACAGACCACGCACCCTTCAATGTAGTCCTTGACATCCTTTTTCATTCCAGGCCAATAGGCAATTTGTTTTAATGCCGTCAGCGTGGCTTTATCTCCTTTGTGTCCTGCGGACGGGAGATCATGGGCATGAACTAACATCACCCCCCTTTGGTCATGGGGAACCACGAACACAGGTGAGGACGTTGGTCCATGAGCGAAAGTTAGGATGCCTTTGATTAGTTTTAGCGGTTTGCACAGCTGATAGAGGACTTTAAGGTCTGGATCGGAATCCAGTTCGTCTTTAGACGGAGTGTTTTTGTCTGGATCAGTAAGGTACAATAATGGAGTTGATAGCAGGATCCGACTTCTGTGGTTGGATGATGTCTGGGTCAGTCAGTGCGGGTCGTACAGAGACTGCGTTGTCAGCAGGTCTGGCTGTGGCCTGTGCACGTGTGACTGCCATAACCTTGACTGTAGGTTGTATTTACATAGTCTTGACTAACCAGGAGGGGTCGAAGGACCATAGGGAACCTTCGTCGGCTCCTTCTTTGGCTAAGGAATCTGCAATGTCATTGTAGTGCTTGTCATCGCCTGGGACTCTTGAATGTCCTGAAACTTTCTTCCAGTAGATCTGTAAGTCGTGCGATGTCACCAAGTGATCACATGCCATGAAAAGCTCTTTGTGTTTGACCAATTTTCTGTCGCATGTTAGGAAACCGTTCTGTTTCCACACAGCAAGGTGACAAGCGAAACTCAAACGAGCATATTTAGAGTCAGTGCAGATGACTAGCGTCTTGATGGAGCGTTCTACTACCATCTGGAGAGCTATTAGGATTCCTGCAATCTCAGCGTACTGAGGATGCATGTGGTAAGTTTCGGACCACGAGGAACGGGTGGATCAGTTCTCGTTTGTTCCAGTTTAGGTTCAGGCAAATGACTCCATTTGCGGTCATTACCCGCTCACTTTTGGGATCAAGATGAAAGCGTAAAGCTTTCTTGGCTAGTTCTAGACACAACTGTTTATTAACCAAGGTTTCATAAAGAGCTTGGCTGATTGCTGAATTATCTGTCCAAGGAGACAGTACAGCATCTTTGGTGTAGGATCCCTGGATCTCGACACCTTTTACTACCTGTTGTAGGTAGTGTTCAGTGAGTGCCGATTGCCTCAGCTCGCAGAGGGAGCTCTCTTGTTGGGCCAGAGTCTGGTCCAACTGTTGAGTCTTAACTGCCTCACTTGTTTTTGAAGGTTCACTTACCGGGCTTATGCTCTCGGTTGAGGATACCCTCGTGCCTTCCTCGGTACCTACTGTCATGCAGTTAGTGTCACCCCGTGGAGGCGTTTCTATTGGCAGTGGTTTCCTCACACTGGCCCACATTGTCTGTTGACCATAGTCTATAATCGCATCAAAGCGATTAATAAAATCTTGGCCAACCAAAAAATGGGAACGAGTCAACCGTAGACACATTTACCGGATGGTCTAGTGTCACTTCATCAATCTGCATGTGAATCATGGCTATAGCAATTAGGGTTGATCTCGTCTCTGAGAGACCTTGCATTTCTATAGCACATTTTGTGAGGGGTATTTCTCTGTCAGTACTGTTAGTGGCAGTCCTCAGCTCATCGAACAGTCTGGCGGACATAATAGATATGTCGGCACCGCCGTCCAGGAGAGCATCATGTGTGAGGACCCCTTCAAGTGTAATTGACAGGTAAGCCTTCTTAGCGGACCCCTTTCTGATAAAGTTACACAGGAACCTCTTGGGTTTAGGCCAACGTCTCTTTCGACGTTCACCTTTTTCTGTACCATTTCGGATCATCTGACCCAACAGCTCAGAAGCAGTTGCTGTTGAGTCCGAATGTCCGGTCTGCGACAGGCCACCGTCGTTGGCGTTCGAGTTTTTCCCATTTTCTGATGAGGGGCTCTCGTAATCTGTAACAACGATGTCAGGGTGGCTGCTCGCGTCTGTGACAACGTTGTTATCTGTCTGCTCGGAGTGTTTGTCAACGACAGTGCTGCACATTGCCCCAGGTTGTTTATCCTTGTTTTATTTTTTTTTCTACCATCAGACGTAGTATCTCTGAATCTTCTGCATTCATAGGTTTAGGGCCATTTTTCTGGGACTTTTGAGATTGTTTTCTGATCTCAGATTGATCCGTCTGAGGTGCAGGAGGAGCAGGTCCACGGCTCGGGGGTCCCTTCTGGGACCTCTGGTTTCGGGGGTCCCCTCTGGGACCACCCTTGGTTCGGGGGTACCTGTTGGGACCACCCTTGGTTCGGGAGTACCTGTTGGGACCACCTTTGGTTCTGGGGTACCTGTTGGGACCACCCTTGGTTATATGGGTTACCTCTGTACCTATAATCTTTACTCTTTGGACGTGCACCCCCCTTTTGATCCTTGTGTTCACCCTCTGTGTTCGGCTTGAACCACTTTGGATTCTTTTTCCAGCGGGCACCTTCATTTTGTTGTTTGTCAGGTTGAAAGATCTGTTTCTTCTCGCCTATTATAGGATAGGGAGCTGATGCTCGCGTCCCTTCCAGCTCCAGCGATTGGGATTCGGCCTTCGCACTTGTGAACACCTCTACGGGTGCTCTGCATTCCGTGTGGACCTCAAAAACATTTATGGCACACCGTTTCATTTCCTTGATTGTTTTCACTCTGAAATTAGCCATCACTTGTACTGACAGTTTTATATCAGGGTGGAGATTTTTTCCGAAAAGATATTTAAAACCTACCTCGTCCTCCATGCCCGGATCATTGCGATTACCAAAGAAAGCCTGGAACATTCTCTGGTAATACGCCTGTGGATGTTCATTTTTTCCTTGCACGACCTTCTCGGCATCTGGATAGCCACCAGGCCCCATGTTGGGAGTGAACTCTTGTATAAGAGTATCACGCAAAAGATTGTAATCTTTTTTTATGGCGTCTGGTTGGCGAACAATGAAGGCATACACGTTCCAGTCTGCAATGAGTCTGATCAGCGCAATTTTATCATCAGCAGTAGCATTTGGAAAATTACTCAGTTGGAAGTCAAGGGAATCTAGGTAGGCCTTAGTGTGGATTGAACCCAATGGGCCCGGATCAAAGTGTTGAATGTATCTTGAAAGCTTTTGGATTTCAGGTATTGGAATAGAAAGTTGAGGACCATTGTTATTCCCATTTACCTGTGATCCCGGTGCAGGTGTTGTTGTTGAGTGTTGACTGTTCCGACTGACGGGTCTTAACAGGTACGATGAGCTGTTCTGCATCACCGGGTGGAGGTGGTGAGGGTGGGGGTGGGAAGCCTTGAGACTGCTTTGCCACAACATCCACCCACCTTTCCCTTTCTTTAAAAAGGTTTTCTTTAGTTAAGGTCAGTTCCGCCTTACTTACATTCAATTCTCTGCGTAAACATTCAATTTCAGTTTGTAACGTTGTACACTGTTCACTGAGTTTTTTGTGTTCCTCGAATTGAGTGCTCCCTTTTATTTTATTTTATTTAGGGCAGCATGGTGGCACAACTGGTAGAGCTGCTGCCTCTCAGCGAGAAGGTTGCCGGTTCAAATCCCGGTCCGGGGCCTTTCTGGGTGGAGTTTGCATGTTCTCCCCGTGCATGCGTGGGTTTCCTCCGGGTACTCCGGTTTCCTCCCACAGACCAAAAAACATGCTTGTTAGGCTGATTGGTGACTCTAAATTGACCCTAGGTGTGAGTGTGAGAGTGGATGGTTGTTTGGTGTGAGTGAGACAGGTCCCTCTTGTAAATGAGTCCCCGTGACTCAACGAGGCTAGCCTGTATAAATAAAGGTTGAATGAATGAATAAATTTGTTCTTGTAATTTATCATACTCAACTTTCAACCTTGTGCACAGGTTGTGAGCTTCTTTTCTTTGTCCCATGCTATCTTTTAGTGTTTTAGACAGCGACTGTACCTGTTGTTGTAATTTTTCATTCTCTCTTTCAGACTCCTCATACTTTTGTTCTCTGGAACGAATGCTTTCTTCATATGTTTTTGTTTGCGACTGTATATCAGTTTTTAAACATGCAATCTCTGTATTTGTCGTTTCTTTGTATGATACAAATTTTAAAGTGGTATCTTTGTGTTTATCTCTTTCATCATCCAGTTCCGTATCAAGGTTCCCGCTCCTCTCCATTTCATGGTCCAGTCTGGCCTTCAACAGAAGGGCCAATTTGGCTAGACGTTCGGCGTTTAGCTTTTTACCATCTTTTTTATTTATACCTGTTGTTAGATTTTCTAACTCTGTGTCCAGAGTCAAAATGTCCATTGCTGCTACCTCATCACCATACTCTACGAGGGGTTTTGTTAGCAGTTTTAAGGCATTATCAACACAATCTGTGTCTTCTGAATCAGAGTCTGAATCCTCAAGCGCTGGGATTTTCTCCTTGTCCTGCATTGGAGTTTGCTCACCTTCAGCATCCTTCAAGGATGAGGACGGTACAACGTCATCTGCTTGTTAATCCATATTTGTTTTGAGTCTGTAAAAATCAACAAACTGGTACATGTGGGTGTTATTCTAAATTTTTTCCATTTAAATTAATATTAGTGTTTTAATTGTACACAGAAAAACGTTAAAAACGTTAAAAATGCAATTTTTAACTAAAAGTGTACAGTTGTGTACACGAATTCTGTGTAAAATGCAGAGATGTGAAGAGCTTAAAGTGGAAATGCTCTGTTCTCCATCATTTTGTTCTTTGATTTAATGTGAAAATCAAATAGAAGATGCTTTTTTGAATGTTATTTGAAATCTCTGGTATTTAAAATAAGCAAAAATGTTTGTCTGCACCTCTGTTATTCAAATTTTTTAAATTTAAAATAGACAGGAGTTTTTTGTTTGTGTACAGAACAATTTTACAGGTGGTGTTTTTACCATAAAAATGCTGACTTTTTATGATGTTTTTTTAGAAAACTTTTAGTGAAACCTCCGTTCGTCTTGTGAGTGTAAGCTGCCTGTCACTCAAAGTGCAGCACCTGGAAATGACGACAAAAAATAGGCGGGTCGACGTAGCGCGTCACCAGTTTCCGTACTTGAGCGAGGCGGAGCTCGCTACACAGATACGTGACGTCAACCAATCAATCACAGCGCTTGTAGTTCTATTCCCCAGCATTCATGGTAAATGTAGTTTTCTTACCTTCGACCAATGCAGTGCCGGAAATGACGACAAAGTGGGCTGGTCGCAACGGCGTGCGTCCCCACTTCAGCAAATCAGCGCTCGCTACAAGAGTGATTGACAGCTCACAGCTCTCGTTTGATCTAATCACATCTCATAAACAACATGTAAAGACACGTAGCCTTTAAAGTTACCTTAGCACAACAGAACGCAACTTTTACAGACCCTTAAACAACTCAAACGCTTCAAATTAACCTCCCAAAATTCTGAAACATGGCAATCACAATTAAAACAGGCACAACTTAGCTACGCTCAGTAACCAAGCACTGCAGCTGTTGAACAAACACGGACTCGCTCTGAGCCATTTCAAGGTCGGTTCCGGTCCACTTTTTAATGGTGCAGGACTCGGGTCTGACAAAACCCAGCCGACAACGTTCTAACAGTAATATGCTTTTTTGACCTGTTCTAAAATGTAAAACACCACACATAGCAATCTTGCAGATGTTAAATTAGCTTTTCAGGCAATAAGACTCGGCGGTCATATGAAAACTTTGTACAGTAGCTTGTACGTGAACTAGACCAAACTGAAACAGAACTCCCACAGACCACGGGCTGACAAAACTTCACCTAAAAGCTTCCAACAGCATGTTAAAGAGTTGAACAATAACAATCTCTCAGCTTCAAATGATAAAACATGCAGAATCTGCCTGTCTTGAACACCTCAGCCAAAAATTATCACCTTCAGAGTCCAAAAATTGGATAATCATGCCAACATAACGTTTCAAGTTCATGATGGATCACAGATTTATGAATAAACGTTCAGAAAACTCGTACAGTGCCACCAGATGTAAAGGATTTTAGGGGGGGTCAGTATTAAGCTGACCTCTTTATCCTTAATTAATTACTTATTCAGATTGAATAGTAATTTCACGGATTCTTTTCTTTTTCAGTTTACCCAATATTTCTGTGATCTTTATGATGGATAAATAAATAAAGCCATTAAGTGACAGAGAACGTTGACTTTAGTTTGGTATGCCAGGCGACACTACCATTTATTTAAAATAAATCAACTAAAATCAACATCATTACACTTGATTGACAGATTTCATCTTTTTTCAGTTTAACACGTCAGCACATTTAAATTGTAACAACAGACATAAATACAGGATGTCATTATACTTAGTCTGTGGCTCTTTAGCTTAAATATAGTTTCCAGCTTAGAAATGGAGATAAGGAAAGATTTAAGAGGAATTGGGAGGTTAAGAGAGGAAGTTATTTATCTTGAGTGTAACCAGAAATGACACTTTCCATCCGACTTCTGCTAAATCCCAGGTACGTTTGTAAACAGCTCTTTACCTTTTGACGACAGCCCGGTAAGAGAAGACCTTGTAGCTTTTCAGATGTACGGGGTCCTTGCGGGGTCCAGTACATCTGAGCTGGTTATTACGTTTACCTTCCAACGTCTCCTGGTTTGGCGTTGGTCATTAGAAAATGTTGTCAGCTCCTGTTTGACTTCAAGATAACTTATTCCAGAAAGGAATAAACAAAGTTCTGAGCTTGTACACTCGTTCCAAGTGGACTCATAACAACATGTTATTAGTCCTTAACTGGATGACGTGTCCTTAGCGTGTGACTAAGTTCATCCAGCTCTTTGGAGAAAGTTCACATCTCTCCTTCCTCACAGGAACTAACTGGTTCCTTCAAACTCTCAACGTTCACTGAAGCAAAACGTTTTTTCTAAAAGTGTTGAGACCAGAAACACTGTTTCCTCATTGGTCCGTGGGCCAAGCGAGGAGAGAAAAAGAGTGAAGCGAAACTTCAAGGTTGACAGAAAGTCTGTTTAGATAACAAAGAGGAATATTTTGGGAAAGTGTCTGAAAGTGAAGAGACATCTCGACGCTTAGTTCGAGATTTAGCTGAACTCAACAAAAACAACTTTTGAGCAAGTCACTTTGATACATTATTCAACTCTGACACATTATATGGTCAAGTAACACAGTAATGCTCTACATTTAAAGAATAACACAGCATATAACACATATCATGAAAATGACAAAAAGTTATTCTTTTGATTACATTAGAATAAAATTAAAGAAGCCAATAGTCTCTTTTGGTGACTATGTTCTCAGATTACAACTAATGGAATAATTTGTAGTAAATGTCTTGCTTTACTGAGAGGTCAGTAAAGGTCATCTCTGGAACAGTTCAAAAATACAAAGGTATCAGAGCGGGCACGGTCATGCCCACTACACTTGCAACACGATTCCTGCATGGCATTGACATAACTCTGTTAAGTCTCCATGCTGTCTGCTATTAGGCATACGTAGTCGGCATAGAGTAAATCCATGACTGAAAGGTTGGTAGTTCGGGACTTCACTCTAAATCGGGAAAGGTTGAATATGCTATTGTCTGTCTGCACATTAAGCTGGATGATTCAAATAAAGTTTTAACAAACATATTGATCACAATTATTAGGAACATGTCTAATCCTGGTCTGGCCAAATCTCTGAAGAGAAAAATTATTGTTCTCAGGCGTTTTATTACTGAAAGATGAAGCTGAACTGAATTTGTTAAATGAATGATTTGTTTGATGAAGCTGAACTGAATTTGATGAACCAGGGGCGGCCGGCCGATAGAGGGCGCCAGGGCGCCGCCCCACTGTATCTTCTGGACCATTTTACATTGAAAAATTTTTTTTTAATAAAAATGAAATAATAAAATAAAAATATTTCGAAATATATGCATATGTGTTTTTAGTTGTGTAGGATAAATAGTTTATGAGTAATGATGAGTTATATTGTTTGTTTCAAAAACGTTTTCTGATTGATGACGTATTTCCGGTTTGGGGGCACTCTTATCTTATCCATTGATTCTCTTTATAACTGGCGCATGCGTACTTATGCCACGACGTTACAAAACAATGGGACGATGTTGGGTGCATTTTTCTACACCCTGGACAGTCCAGCGTGAGCTGTACGTACAGAACAATGTACTTCCGGTCCAGTCTTTTTTCTTTTTGTCTGGGATTACAGAGCCGTGCAGTGACTCAAGCAGGCTTACTCAGGTACGTTTTAAATAATTAAAAGCCCTTTATCTAATATCTATTTGCATTTCTGACTGATGTGCCTCTCAGATATTAGATGGCTCTGTGAAAAAAGCCTTCAGCTGACTGCAAGTGGGAAGTGGTGAGTTTGTTTTTTTCTGTTTGTTAGTTAGCATGCTAGCGCTAGCCGCCTGGTTGTTGTATTGGACTCTGATGGCTACATTTATTTAAATTTGCTTATAAAAATGATCAAATATTGATAATTTTATAGCCTATACTAAATAAATGTCACTGGTGGTGTTATACTATTTCTTAACACTGTCTGGAGAATGAAAACAAAGCCCCTTGCAAGTAACTAGCTCTTATTAACATTGAATTATTAAGTATTTACACAGATAAAAATGTGCCATGGAAGATTTTCTTATGTGCCCATGACACAAGCTAATAATGCAAGGTTAATTAAATGACATCTGTGTCATGACAGCCTGCAAACTCTCTTGTTCTACTGATAAAAAACACAAATATAACTGTTATCCCTGTGTTTAGTGGGCCCCACAAGGTTAATAATAAAATAATTATATGTCTTATGTCATTGCGATTACCAAAGAAAGCCTGGAACATTCTCTGGTAATACGCCTGTGGATGTTCATTTTTTCCTTGCACGACCTTCTCGGCATCTGGATAGCCACCAGGCCCCATGTTGGGAGTGAACTCTTGTATAAGAGTATCACGCAAAAGATTGTAATCTTTTTTTATGGCGTCTGGTTGGCGAACAATGAAGGCATACACGTTCCAGTCTGCAATGAGTCTGATCAGCGCAATTTTATCATCAGCAGTAGCATTTGGAAAATTACTCAGTTGGAAGTCAAGGGAATCTAGGTAGGCCTTAGTGTGGATTGAACCCAATGGGCCCGGATCAAAGTGTTGAATGTATCTTGAAAGCTTTTGGATTTCAGGTATTGGAATAGAAAGTTGAGGACCATTGTTATTCCCATTTACCTGTGATCCCGGTGCAGGTGTTGTTGTTGAGTGTTGACTGTTCCGACTGACGGGTCTTAACAGGTACGATGAGCTGTTCTGCATCACCGGGTGGAGGTGGTGAGGGTGGGGGTGGGAAGCCTTGAGACTGCTTTGCCACAACATCCACCCACCTTTCCCTTTCTTTAAAAAGGTTTTCTTTAGTTAAGGTCAGTTCCGCCTTACTTACATTCAATTCTCTGCGTAAACATTCAATTTCAGTTTGTAACGTTGTACACTGTTCACTGAGTTTTTTGTGTTCCTCGAATTGAGTGCTCCCTTTTATTTTATTTTATTTAGGGCAGCATGGTGGCACAACTGGTAGAGCTGCTGCCTCTCAGCGAGAAGGTTGCCGGTTCAAATCCCGGTCCGGGGCCTTTCTGGGTGGAGTTTGCATGTTCTCCCCGTGCATGCGTGGGTTTCCTCCGGGTACTCCGGTTTCCTCCCACAGACCAAAAAACATGCTTGTTAGGCTGATTGGTGACTCTAAATTGACCCTAGGTGTGAGTGTGAGAGTGGATGGTTGTTTGGTGTGAGTGAGACAGGTCCCTCTTGTAAATGAGTCCCCGTGACTCAACGAGGCTAGCCTGTATAAATAAAGGTTGAATGAATGAATAAATTTGTTCTTGTAATTTATCATACTCAACTTTCAACCTTGTGCACAGGTTGTGAGCTTCTTTTCTTTGTCCCATGCTATCTTTTAGTGTTTTAGACAGCGACTGTACCTGTTGTTGTAATTTTTCATTCTCTCTTTCAGACTCCTCATACTTTTGTTCTCTGGAACGAATGCTTTCTTCATATGTTTTTGTTTGCGACTGTATATCAGTTTTTAAACATGCAATCTCTGTATTTGTCGTTTCTTTGTATGATACAAATTTTAAAGTGGTATCTTTGTGTTTATCTCTTTCATCATCCAGTTCCGTATCAAGGTTCCCGCTCCTCTCCATTTCATGGTCCAGTCTGGCCTTCAACAGAAGGGCCAATTTGGCTAGACGTTCGGCGTTTAGCTTTTTACCATCTTTTTTATTTATACCTGTTGTTAGATTTTCTAACTCTGTGTCCAGAGTCAAAATGTCCATTGCTGCTACCTCATCACCATACTCTACGAGGGGTTTTGTTAGCAGTTTTAAGGCATTATCAACACAATCTGTGTCTTCTGAATCAGAGTCTGAATCCTCAAGCGCTGGGATTTTCTCCTTGTCCTGCATTGGAGTTTGCTCACCTTCAGCATCCTTCAAGGATGAGGACGGTACAACGTCATCTGCTTGTTAATCCATATTTGTTTTGAGTCTGTAAAAATCAACAAACTGGTACATGTGGGTGTTATTCTAAATTTTTTCCATTTAAATTAATATTAGTGTTTTAATTGTACACAGAAAAACGTTAAAAACGTTAAAAATGCAATTTTTAACTAAAAGTGTACAGTTGTGTACACGAATTCTGTGTAAAATGCAGAGATGTGAAGAGCTTAAAGTGGAAATGCTCTGTTCTCCATCATTTTGTTCTTTGATTTAATGTGAAAATCAAATAGAAGATGCTTTTTTGAATGTTATTTGAAATCTCTGGTATTTAAAATAAGCAAAAATGTTTGTCTGCACCTCTGTTATTCAAATTTTTTAAATTTAAAATAGACAGGAGTTTTTTGTTTGTGTACAGAACAATTTTACAGGTGGTGTTTTTACCATAAAAATGCTGACTTTTTATGATGTTTTTTTAGAAAACTTTTAGTGAAACCTCCGTTCGTCTTGTGAGTGTAAGCTGCCTGTCACTCAAAGTGCAGCACCTGGAAATGACGACAAAAAATAGGCGGGTCGACGTAGCGCGTCACCAGTTTCCGTACTTGAGCGAGGCGGAGCTCGCTACACAGATACGTGACGTCAACCAATCAATCACAGCGCTTGTAGTTCTATTCCCCAGCATTCATGGTAAATGTAGTTTTCTTACCTTCGACCAATGCAGTGCCGGAAATGACGACAAAGTGGGCTGGTCGCAACGGCGTGCGTCCCCACTTCAGCAAATCAGCGCTCGCTACAAGAGTGATTGACAGCTCACAGCTCTCGTTTGATCTAATCACATCTCATAAACAACATGTAAAGACACGTAGCCTTTAAAGTTACCTTAGCACAACAGAACGCAACTTTTACAGACCCTTAAACAACTCAAACGCTTCAAATTAACCTCCCAAAATTCTGAAACATGGCAATCACAATTAAAACAGGCACAACTTAGCTACGCTCAGTAACCAAGCACTGCAGCTGTTGAACAAACACGGACTCGCTCTGAGCCATTTCAAGGTCGGTTCCGGTCCACTTTTTAATGGTGCAGGACTCGGGTCTGACAAAACCCAGCCGACAACGTTCTAACAGTAATATGCTTTTTTGACCTGTTCTAAAATGTAAAACACCACACATAGCAATCTTGCAGATGTTAAATTAGCTTTTCAGGCAATAAGACTCGGCGGTCATATGAAAACTTTGTACAGTAGCTTGTACGTGAACTAGACCAAACTGAAACAGAACTCCCACAGAACACGGGCTGACAAAACTTCACCTAAAAGCTTCCAACAGCATGTTAAAGAGTTGAACAATAACAATCTCTCAGCTTCAAATGATAAAACATGCAGAATCTGCCTGTCTTGAACACCTCAGCCAAAAATTATCACCTTCAGAGTCCAAAAATTGGATAATCATGCCAACATAACGTTTCAAGTTCATGATGGATCACAGATTTATGAATAAACGTTCAGAAAACTCGTACAGTGCCACCAGATGTAAAGGATTTTAGGGGGGGTCAGTATTAAGCTGACCTCTTTATCCTTAATTAATTACTTATTCAGATTGAATAGTAATTTCACGGATTCTTTTCTTTTTCAGTTTACCCAATATTTCTGTGATCTTTATGATGGATAAATAAATAAAGCCATTAAGTGACAGAGAACGTTGACTTTAGTTTGGTATGCCAGGCGACACTACCATTTATTTAAAATAAATCAACTAAAATCAACATCATTACACTTGATTGACAGATTTCATCTTTTTTCAGTTTAACACGTCAGCACATTTAAATTGTAACAACAGACATAAATACAGGATGTCATTATACTTAGTCTGTGGCTCTTTAGCTTAAATATAGTTTCCAGCTTAGAAATGGAGATAAGGAAAGATTTAAGAGGAATTGGGAGGTTAAGAGAGGAAGTTATTTATCTTGAGTGTAACCAGAAATGACACTTTCCATCCGACTTCTGCTAAATCCCAGGTACGTTTGTAAACAGCTCTTTACCTTTTGACGACAGCCCGGTAAGAGAAGACCTTGTAGCTTTTCAGATGTACGGGGTCCTTGCGGGGTCCAGTACATCTGAGCTGGTTATTACGTTTACCTTCCAACGTCTCCTGGTTTGGCGTTGGTCATTAGAAAATGTTGTCAGCTCCTGTTTGACTTCAAGATAACTTATTCCAGAAAGGAATAAACAAAGTTCTGAGCTTGTACACTCGTTCCAAGTGGACTCATAACAACATGTTATTAGTCCTTAACTGGATGACGTGTCCTTAGCGTGTGACTAAGTTCATCCAGCTCTTTGGAGAAAGTTCACATCTCTCCTTCCTCACAGGAACTAACTGGTTCCTTCAAACTCTCAACGTTCACTGAAGCAAAACGTTTTTTCTAAAAGTGTTGAGACCAGAAACACTGTTTCCTCATTGGTCCGTGGGCCAAGCGAGGAGAGAAAAAGAGTGAAGCGAAACTTCAAGGTTGACAGAAAGTCTGTTTAGATAACAAAGAGGAATATTTTGGGAAAGTGTCTGAAAGTGAAGAGACATCTCGACGCTTAGTTCGAGATTTAGCTGAACTCAACAAAAACAACTTTTGAGCAAGTCACTTTGATACATTATTCAACTCTGACACATTATATGGTCAAGTAACACAGTAATGCTCTACATTTAAAGAATAACACAGCATATAACACATATCATGAAAATGACAAAAAGTTATTCTTTTGATTACATTAGAATAAAATTAAAGAAGCCAATAGTCTCTTTTGGTGACTATGTTCTCAGATTACAACTAATGGAATAATTTGTAGTAAATGTCTTGCTTTACTGAGAGGTCAGTAAAGGTCATCTCTGGAACAGTTCAAAAATACAAAGGTATCAGAGCGGGCACGGTCATGCCCACTACACTTGCAACACGATTCCTGCATGGCATTGACATAACTCTGTTAAGTCTCCATGCTGTCTGCTATTAGGCATACGTAGTCGGCATAGAGTAAATCCATGACTGAAAGGTTGGTAGTTCGGGACTTCACTCTAAATCGGGAAAGGTTGAATATGCTATTGTCTGTCTGCACATTAAGCTGGATGATTCAAATAAAGTTTTAACAAACATATTGATCACAATTATTAGGAACATGTCTAATCCTGGTCTGGCCAAATCTCTGAAGAGAAAAATTATTGTTCTCAGGCGTTTTATTACTGAAAGATGAAGCTGAACTGAATTTGTTAAATGAATGATTTGTTTGATGAAGCTGAACTGAATTTGATGAACCAGGGGCGGCCGGCCGATAGAGGGCGCCAGGGCGCCGCCCCACTGTATCTTCTGGACCATTTTACATTGAAAAATTTTTTTTTAATAAAAATGAAATAATAAAATAAAAATATTTCGAAATATATGCATATGTGTTTTTAGTTGTGTAGGATAAATAGTTTATGAGTAATGATGAGTTATATTGTTTGTTTCAAAAACGTTTTCTGATTGATGACGTATTTCCGGTTTGGGGGCACTCTTATCTTATCCATTGATTCTCTTTATAACTGGCGCATGCGTACTTATGCCACGACGTTACAAAACAATGGGACGATGTTGGGTGCATTTTTCTACACCCTGGACAGTCCAGCGTGAGCTGTACGTACAGAACAATGTACTTCCGGTCCAGTCTTTTTTCTTTTTGTCTGGGATTACAGAGCCGTGCAGTGACTCAAGCAGGCTTACTCAGGTACGTTTTAAATAATTAAAAGCCCTTTATCTAATATCTATTTGCATTTCTGACTGATGTGCCTCTCAGATATTAGATGGCTCTGTGAAAAAAGCCTTCAGCTGACTGCAAGTGGGAAGTGGTGAGTTTGTTTTTTTCTGTTTGTTAGTTAGCATGCTAGCGCTAGCCGCCTGGTTGTTGTATTGGACTCTGATGGCTACATTTATTTAAATTTGCTTATAAAAATGATCAAATATTGATAATTTTATAGCCTATACTAAATAAATGTCACTGGTGGTGTTATACTATTTCTTAACACTGTCTGGAGAATGAAAACAAAGCCCCTTGCAAGTAACTAGCTCTTATTAACATTGAATTATTAAGTATTTACACAGATAAAAATGTGCCATGGAAGATTTTCTTATGTGCCCATGACACAAGCTAATAATGCAAGGTTAATTAAATGACATCTGTGTCATGACAGCCTGCAAACTCTCTTGTTCTACTGATAAAAAACACAAATATAACTGTTATCCCTGTGTTTAGTGGGCCCCACAAGGTTAATAATAAAATAATTATATGTCTTATGTCATTGCGATTACCAAAGAAAGCCTGGAACATTCTCTGGTAATACGCCTGTGGATGTTCATTTTTTCCTTGCACGACCTTCTCGGCATCTGGATAGCCACCAGGCCCCATGTTGGGAGTGAACTCTTGTATAAGAGTATCACGCAAAAGATTGTAATCTTTTTTTATGGCGTCTGGTTGGCGAACAATGAAGGCATACACGTTCCAGTCTGCAATGAGTCTGATCAGCGCAATTTTATCATCAGCAGTAGCATTTGGAAAATTACTCAGTTGGAAGTCAAGGGAATCTAGGTAGGCCTTAGTGTGGATTGAACCCAATGGGCCCGGATCAAAGTGTTGAATGTATCTTGAAAGCTTTTGGATTTCAGGTATTGGAATAGAAAGTTGAGGACCATTGTTATTCCCATTTACCTGTGATCCCGGTGCAGGTGTTGTTGTTGAGTGTTGACTGTTCCGACTGACGGGTCTTAACAGGTACGATGAGCTGTTCTGCATCACCGGGTGGAGGTGGTGAGGGTGGGGGTGGGAAGCCTTGAGACTGCTTTGCCACAACATCCACCCACCTTTCCCTTTCTTTAAAAAGGTTTTCTTTAGTTAAGGTCAGTTCCGCCTTACTTACATTCAATTCTCTGCGTAAACATTCAATTTCAGTTTGTAACGTTGTACACTGTTCACTGAGTTTTTTGTGTTCCTCGAATTGAGTGCTCCCTTTTATTTTATTTTATTTAGGGCAGCATGGTGGCACAACTGGTAGAGCTGCTGCCTCTCAGCGAGAAGGTTGCCGGTTCAAATCCCGGTCCGGGGCCTTTCTGGGTGGAGTTTGCATGTTCTCCCCGTGCATGCGTGGGTTTCCTCCGGGTACTCCGGTTTCCTCCCACAGACCAAAAAACATGCTTGTTAGGCTGATTGGTGACTCTAAATTGACCCTAGGTGTGAGTGTGAGAGTGGATGGTTGTTTGGTGTGAGTGAGACAGGTCCCTCTTGTAAATGAGTCCCCGTGACTCAACGAGGCTAGCCTGTATAAATAAAGGTTGAATGAATGAATAAATTTGTTCTTGTAATTTATCATACTCAACTTTCAACCTTGTGCACAGGTTGTGAGCTTCTTTTCTTTGTCCCATGCTATCTTTTAGTGTTTTAGACAGCGACTGTACCTGTTGTTGTAATTTTTCATTCTCTCTTTCAGACTCCTCATACTTTTGTTCTCTGGAACGAATGCTTTCTTCATATGTTTTTGTTTGCGACTGTATATCAGTTTTTAAACATGCAATCTCTGTATTTGTCGTTTCTTTGTATGATACAAATTTTAAAGTGGTATCTTTGTGTTTATCTCTTTCATCATCCAGTTCCGTATCAAGGTTCCCGCTCCTCTCCATTTCATGGTCCAGTCTGGCCTTCAACAGAAGGGCCAATTTGGCTAGACGTTCGGCGTTTAGCTTTTTACCATCTTTTTTATTTATACCTGTTGTTAGATTTTCTAACTCTGTGTCCAGAGTCAAAATGTCCATTGCTGCTACCTCATCACCATACTCTACGAGGGGTTTTGTTAGCAGTTTTAAGGCATTATCAACACAATCTGTGTCTTCTGAATCAGAGTCTGAATCCTCAAGCGCTGGGATTTTCTCCTTGTCCTGCATTGGAGTTTGCTCACCTTCAGCATCCTTCAAGGATGAGGACGGTACAACGTCATCTGCTTGTTAATCCATATTTGTTTTGAGTCTGTAAAAATCAACAAACTGGTACATGTGGGTGTTATTCTAAATTTTTTCCATTTAAATTAATATTAGTGTTTTAATTGTACACAGAAAAACGTTAAAAACGTTAAAAATGCAATTTTTAACTAAAAGTGTACAGTTGTGTACACGAATTCTGTGTAAAATGCAGAGATGTGAAGAGCTTAAAGTGGAAATGCTCTGTTCTCCATCATTTTGTTCTTTGATTTAATGTGAAAATCAAATAGAAGATGCTTTTTTGAATGTTATTTGAAATCTCTGGTATTTAAAATAAGCAAAAATGTTTGTCTGCACCTCTGTTATTCAAATTTTTTAAATTTAAAATAGACAGGAGTTTTTTGTTTGTGTACAGAACAATTTTACAGGTGGTGTTTTTACCATAAAAATGCTGACTTTTTATGATGTTTTTTTAGAAAACTTTTAGTGAAACCTCCGTTCGTCTTGTGAGTGTAAGCTGCCTGTCACTCAAAGTGCAGCACCTGGAAATGACGACAAAAAATAGGCGGGTCGACGTAGCGCGTCACCAGTTTCCGTACTTGAGCGAGGCGGAGCTCGCTACACAGATACGTGACGTCAACCAATCAATCACAGCGCTTGTAGTTCTATTCCCCAGCATTCATGGTAAATGTAGTTTTCTTACCTTCGACCAATGCAGTGCCGGAAATGACGACAAAGTGGGCTGGTCGCAACGGCGTGCGTCCCCACTTCAGCAAATCAGCGCTCGCTACAAGAGTGATTGACAGCTCACAGCTCTCGTTTGATCTAATCACATCTCATAAACAACATGTAAAGACACGTAGCCTTTAAAGTTACCTTAGCACAACAGAACGCAACTTTTACAGACCCTTAAACAACTCAAACGCTTCAAATTAACCTCCCAAAATTCTGAAACATGGCAATCACAATTAAAACAGGCACAACTTAGCTACGCTCAGTAACCAAGCACTGCAGCTGTTGAACAAACACGGACTCGCTCTGAGCCATTTCAAGGTCGGTTCCGGTCCACTTTTTAATGGTGCAGGACTCGGGTCTGACAAAACCCAGCCGACAACGTTCTAACAGTAATATGCTTTTTTGACCTGTTCTAAAATGTAAAACACCACACATAGCAATCTTGCAGATGTTAAATTAGCTTTTCAGGCAATAAGACTCGGCGGTCATATGAAAACTTTGTACAGTAGCTTGTACGTGAACTAGACCAAACTGAAACAGAACTCCCACAGACCACGGGCTGACAAAACTTCACCTAAAAGCTTCCAACAGCATGTTAAAGAGTTGAACAATAACAATCTCTCAGCTTCAAATGATAAAACATGCAGAATCTGCCTGTCTTGAACACCTCAGCCAAAAATTATCACCTTCAGAGTCCAAAAATTGGATAATCATGCCAACATAACGTTTCAAGTTCATGATGGATCACAGATTTATGAATAAACGTTCAGAAAACTCGTACAGTGCCACCAGATGTAAAGGATTTTAGGGGGGGTCAGTATTAAGCTGACCTCTTTATCCTTAATTAATTACTTATTCAGATTGAATAGTAATTTCACGGATTCTTTTCTTTTTCAGTTTACCCAATATTTCTGTGATCTTTATGATGGATAAATAAATAAAGCCATTAAGTGACAGAGAACGTTGACTTTAGTTTGGTATGCCAGGCGACACTACCATTTATTTAAAATAAATCAACTAAAATCAACATCATTACACTTGATTGACAGATTTCATCTTTTTTCAGTTTAACACGTCAGCACATTTAAATTGTAACAACAGACATAAATACAGGATGTCATTATACTTAGTCTGTGGCTCTTTAGCTTAAATATAGTTTCCAGCTTAGAAATGGAGATAAGGAAAGATTTAAGAGGAATTGGGAGGTTAAGAGAGGAAGTTATTTATCTTGAGTGTAACCAGAAATGACACTTTCCATCCGACTTCTGCTAAATCCCAGGTACGTTTGTAAACAGCTCTTTACCTTTTGACGACAGCCCGGTAAGAGAAGACCTTGTAGCTTTTCAGATGTACGGGGTCCTTGCGGGGTCCAGTACATCTGAGCTGGTTATTACGTTTACCTTCCAACGTCTCCTGGTTTGGCGTTGGTCATTAGAAAATGTTGTCAGCTCCTGTTTGACTTCAAGATAACTTATTCCAGAAAGGAATAAACAAAGTTCTGAGCTTGTACACTCGTTCCAAGTGGACTCATAACAACATGTTATTAGTCCTTAACTGGATGACGTGTCCTTAGCGTGTGACTAAGTTCATCCAGCTCTTTGGAGAAAGTTCACATCTCTCCTTCCTCACAGGAACTAACTGGTTCCTTCAAACTCTCAACGTTCACTGAAGCAAAACGTTTTTTCTAAAAGTGTTGAGACCAGAAACACTGTTTCCTCATTGGTCCGTGGGCCAAGCGAGGAGAGAAAAAGAGTGAAGCGAAACTTCAAGGTTGACAGAAAGTCTGTTTAGATAACAAAGAGGAATATTTTGGGAAAGTGTCTGAAAGTGAAGAGACATCTCGACGCTTAGTTCGAGATTTAGCTGAACTCAACAAAAACAACTTTTGAGCAAGTCACTTTGATACATTATTCAACTCTGACACATTATATGGTCAAGTAACACAGTAATGCTCTACATTTAAAGAATAACACAGCATATAACACATATCATGAAAATGACAAAAAGTTATTCTTTTGATTACATTAGAATAAAATTAAAGAAGCCAATAGTCTCTTTTGGTGACTATGTTCTCAGATTACAACTAATGGAATAATTTGTAGTAAATGTCTTGCTTTACTGAGAGGTCAGTAAAGGTCATCTCTGGAACAGTTCAAAAATACAAAGGTATCAGAGCGGGCACGGTCATGCCCACTACACTTGCAACACGATTCCTGCATGGCATTGACATAACTCTGTTAAGTCTCCATGCTGTCTGCTATTAGGCATACGTAGTCGGCATAGAGTAAATCCATGACTGAAATGCCTCTTATCAACAGGTCCTGTTGGCGCTCGTTCGGGCTCGTTCGTAACTAGTTAACAACTAGTTATGGAGTGTACCCACAGGGTCCTGTTCACGAGAAACCGGTCCTATTTTGGTGCCTGCCTCAACTAGGTACAAAGTACCAGTTCTCATGGGTCCAGTTATGACATCAGCACAGTGTGGTCACTGATTGGTCAGGGGGCGTAGTCCTAGGTCGGAGGGCGGAGATTCAGTCTTCTCCAGTAGGTGGCGGTATGCACCTGAACGTTGTTTGCAATCCGCCAAGAAGAAGAAGAAGAAGAAGAAGAAGTCTTCCAGGAAATGCAAGCTGCCATGCTGCCAAAAATCGAGAACAACAAGTCGGAGGAGCACTTCTCTTCTGGAGTCTATAGTAGATGGTGAGTGTTTTATAACTTTAAACATATTTCCAGTGAGTCATGCAACTCTCTGAGCGTTTTTGGACTGAAAAACCACCGGAGACTTCAGCAACAGCCGAGAGGCTTTTCTGAAAAAAAAAAAAAGATGGAGGGAGGACTCGGAGCGGCCCCTTTCTCTGAAGAAAAATACATAAACAATTATTTAGCTGTCAATTATAGCATAGGTGTGTCTCAGTCTAACGTTTTCTTACTAAAAACGTGATTTAATAATCTGCTGTAAAGATAGTTTGGCGCTTGGTGCTGTTGCACGCGCGTGCGGGACGACAACAACAAGGAAGAAGGCATGCGCTCGTTTATCTTAAATTTAACAACAAAAAAGCTCCTAAAGAATTGTTTCTTAGCTGTAAATTATAGCAGAGTTGCGTGTCAGTCTATCATTTGCTTAATAAATGCACTTTAATGGTCAAATTCACCGGGGTGGTGCAGCTGTTTTTGGTTTAGTCTAAATGGAAACGGTTATATCTGTCCAAAAATGGTTTATAAATATGGGAAAAATTCGATAAATATGTCACTTTGGCCTATAAGTCCCAGGGCATGTAAATTTTGTTAAAAACAGAGACTTACAGGCAGAAATATACAGTACAGCTGTTATTATTTTCCCCCCTCTATTTGAATTTTGCATGTGTTCAATGATGAATTATTTTAAACTATTCTGGTTTCAAGTTTCAAGTTTTTTGTTTGCCATTAGAGTTATGTTGTGTGTGTGAAAAGTTAAATAACTATTTGCCGTGGGTTAGATTTAAATAACAAGTAGGTCAGTGCTTTTTATTGAGGCAAGAAGCAACTTGATGTATCCAGCATACAAAAATAGTTATAAAACTACATTTACTACCAAACTTTAGGAAGAAAATTACAGTAATTTATCACTTTACTATTAGTTGCTCTGAACTGAAATACAATGGTTCCAGCTCAGTGTTGTAGTAGTATTAAAAACATTGTAATGGCATTAAATTTATATTAATAGCTATTAGAATTAATTCAAGAAATTCTGTATATACACTATCTTAACAAATGAGGCTCACACTGTTACGTCGTCATTACTTGGCATCAATGTTAACTGTACTTTGTTTCTGTTTTTGCACTCTTTTTTTGATGCAGACAGTGTCCATGAAGAA